>KZ538128.1:79257-134437 GCA_000934665.2 Catajapyx aquilonaris
GGGGGGGAATGGTGGTGGTGTGTATGCCTGTATTTTCACATAACTGGGGCATGGACAACTACATGGTGGCCAAGCCTCACCTGGTACTTCTTAAATGGACTCTATGTCAGGAATAAAGACTATACTAAGGAATAGGTTGGTCACAGTTACAGGTATGTTTTACCCAGCTGCTACCTGAAGCACCGAGAGCAAATCAAAAATATTGCTTCCAGATTGTAACTCCTCATTGTAATTATAATTTAGGTGCCCATGTTGTTCCTTGGGAATAGAAAAATCGTCCAATTCTAACATAACACCTTCCTTCGTGCCATCATCTTACCAAAAAAATTTAAGGTCTTATCTAAACACTGCACATGGTGGCCTGGTTAAAATGTTTCGTCTTCTGATCCACTTTTGTGATTTTGCCTTGGGGGNGGGGGAATGACCTTACCTTGCATGGTGCAGGCACGCTTGAATGATTAATAAAGTACCAAATTATAATACTGGTCATATCCTATTGGACTGACACAAAAGGGATATTGAATTTTTCCCAACACGACTTTAGAATATTTCAACTTTTTTGTCCAAACAGTTATCGGAAAATTGCACGTAGCTGCTACTTTGTAAGCAGTGACTTGCAACCGGTGATTTGTTGGAGGAATGGGGAATGGGGAAAAAGAGGGTATCACATCCCATGGCATGTGTGACCCTCAATTTTCAGCGGGCAGCACGTATGCCACTTCAACCTACGATTCGCAGGGAATATTCCCCGTTCCTCCGAAAAATCACCGCTTGCAAGTCACTGCTTACAAAGTAGCAGCTACGTGCAATTTTCTGATAACTGTTCGGACAAAAAAATTGAAACACAATGTACGTATAATAATTATAATAATGGATACCCTGTGATAAGCCTCCTTGGGCTTTTTAGGGGATCATCCCTGCGCTGCGATGGATTTTGATAGTGGGAGGAAATGGGAGAACCCCGACAAAACCCACGTGAACACGGAGAGAGCCCATCGAAACTCTATCCACATAAGTGAATGTAGGATAAGAATTTTTTTTAAAGCCATACTCCACAAAGCAGGTCCATATTTAAATAAATATAAAGAACACATGATGCTGATATTCAACTTGCTTGATTCTTAATGCAACATATTTGGCATCAAATGCACCAGTCATACTAGCATCTTTGTCTAATTTGAGCTTATAAACCTATTCATATCTTCTGTGCTTCTCACTGAACTTATAGAAAATGTGTGCAACTTTAAAACGTGTAGCATGGATTTATGTACGTAGCACTGCCCCCGCCAGGAATCGAACCTGGATCCACACTCAACAGGTGAGTTGCTCTACCACTGAGCTACAAGAGCGTCAGCTTGTACAGCTTCACCATGCCATTTAGCCCCACAAAACTATGTTTCACTCACATCCACCTTATAATAACTGTGACATAATTGGTATATGAAGTTTATTTTAATACAATATGCACCAAATTCATGTAATTGCATTTTACTGACATTGTAAACTATATTAAAGTTTGCATAAATAAAAATGTTACTTTTAAAAGCTGATTGCCCAATAAGAAGCACAGTTCATACTCTCGTAGCTGTCATGTGAAATGACACATCCCTTCATCCTAGTTTATGGAGTGGGACGTGAAAATTATGCTCAAGTTCCTATGGCATCTCATGTCTGAGGCCACTAGACAGTTGCCCTTTACATCTGCATATTTGTAGAACTATTATGTTCATCTTGGGAGAATCATTTAAGTCTCTCATTGGCACCCTTTTAAGTCAGGTTTTAGAGACATGTGGCTGATTGGCCCACACCCATTTAAAAGGCCTGAAAAATAGGCCTTTTAAAGAAACACGCCATTCAAAAAACAAGTTTGGCTCTAAAAATCGGGCAAAAAATCCTGAATCCGACAGTGCAATTTGTTTTTCGCTACGCGGAACTGTAATCCAAGGGCGAGGTGTCAAAGTCTGTCGTTTGCTAATGAGCGGCGCCCCCATGCGGAGAACAGGGGAACTGGAGGGCTGCACCGCTCTGGGATGGGCCTAAGCGCACGGGCAGGCGGGAGCAGCCCTCCAGTTCCCAAGGTCCCGAGGGCGTCGCTGGTGGACGGCCAGCTTCTAGCGCACTATTTGAATTTCCCCACCTTCACCTCTCGCCATGGGATTACCATTCCGCGTAGCGAAAAACGGATTGCACTTTCGGATTGATGATTTTTTGCCCGATTTTTAGAGCCAAACTTGTTTTTCGAGTGGAGTGTCCCTTTAAATGGGTGTGGTCCAATCCCTTAGCAATCATAATTATGTCTGCAGGCACACAGAAATTCTGTACCATTAGCATTTTCTTAAATATGTACCTAAAACTCAGTACATGACAGCTGGCTTCAGGTACTACTTCCAATTCCATACCATTATTAAATTACCCATATAAGAGCTGAGATTGGGGGGGGGGGGGGGGGGNAGAGAGATATGTTTTCATTTCAAAGCAGCATCTAACATTCACATTGAGAAAAGTTATGAGTATTAGAATTGAATTAGATCAGCACTCAACAACCACTCCAGAGCATGTTAGTAAGAAAATTATGTTTACCATAGCAATAACTTTAAGATTTACCGCTACCACTATGCAGTTGAAAGCTGAAACCTGGGACACATTTGAAAAAATTTCAAATTTCAAATGAGGTGTTACTAAAATAGCCAAAAAATGGCAATCAACATTCCAACCTTAACCCCTTGCATTCTGTAACTATGATCTACCTGATCCAGAAATATTTTGTATGCTCACCTTTGACAGCTCTCTCCATGGACTCATCTGTATGAAGAATGTTCTTCTGGATTAGCTCCAGAGGACCGGGTCGATGGGAGAGCTGATCATTGAGAGAATCCGCCAACCTGGCCTTCTTCAGCATTCTTTGCCGTTCTGCCAGAGAAGGGTCCACTTTTCCAGTGTCCTCCAGGATGTGTTGCCGCACCAATTCTTGGCGATCTGGTCGCCGCTGAATCTTTGCTTTCAGCAAGTCACCCATTTTTGCCCTCTCCAGACGCTGTCGTTGCTCTGCATATGCTGGTGGAGTCTTCAAAGCTGTTTGCAAACATCAAAAATTGCTGCCTATGCTACATATGTACAGACCACACCATCGGGACATGGTTTCCAACTTACGCGGTAATATGCCTTGCTCCACCAGCTGACTTATGGGTCGTCGAAGCATCAGCTTGACCTTTAAAGCTAGAAACGGGTAACGGGACAATGATGGTGACTTTGTCATGAGAAAATTAAAGGTATTTCTATTTCTTACATTCTTTGTTTTTATCCATGGCTTTTTGAAGTGGGGAATCGTCCACCTCAGCTTTTGGGGGAGACAAAGGAATGACGGGAGGGGGAGGGGGCTGGGGGGAACCGCCCCCACTACTGCCCCCTCCCCCAGAGACCCCGCTGCTACTGCCTCCTTCGGCCATACCAGTCAGGTTCAGATTGCAGTCCTGTTCAAAACCACAAGCAAATAAATACACGCTTCTCTTCCTTCACCCAACAGTGTGGCCGCTGTGACTGGCTCCTAACCTTGAACCACTCGGGATAAATGGAGACAATGGTCTCCAGTAGGTCGCGGTCCAGGCGTACGCTCCAGTACACTGTCTGCGTAGAACCGTTGGCCAAGGTGAATCGCGACTCTGCAAAGTCAAACAAAAATCAATTACTACTCTGTCATATTGTCATCACCTGTCAATATGTGCATGCTTCTGTTACTCATAACACTGGTGTGCCCAGTGGTCACATATTGTCATCCCCATGCTCTCTGCCCATCTTACCACTGGAAAGACTCCTGTCAGCTACCCAGATCTCTTACAAGGTGTTCCAGGTGCATCTTCCCATGCACTGGATATACCCTAACCAACCTGACCTCACACTACTGACCCTGCACGTGTCATTTGTGCCTGGTGACAACCTCTCGCGTGTCCAGCCTTCCTCCAGCCTTGCGCAAATTGGCTGAGGCTCCCACTACAGGTGTAACTTGCATTCTGGCCTATATCAGGCTAGCAGAGGGAGGCCGACGCCCCCTCCAACCTCTGACGTCACAGACGTGAGAACAGGGGTGGTGTGGTGGGGTGGTTGGTGGTGGGAGAAGGTTCAGATAATAAAAGTCGGCAACACTGGGCTTCCCACGCAGAACTCTTAACGATATATCCCTATCCTTCGGGACTTCTCAAAATTACGCCAAAATAATCACCCAGTGTGGTACAGCATCCGTTCGAAAAAACACAGCAGGTTATGCAACAACCACATGACATCACACCCTGTCACTCTCGTAATACCGTGCAACATGTGGTCGTGCCATAAACAATCCGAGAGATTAGACCCCCAGTTCTAGGACTCCCTTTATTTATCAAGGGGAGGTTCGTGTCATCATTGGAAAATGGTCTTCCCCTTTCGTATATAACCGCAGTCACCTTGAAATGTGTCAGAAGACGACCACGAATAATATTTAATCACGGCTCAACAAGGCCTCTGGTGTCGCAATGTACTATCGCCAGCGAAAAGATGGACACGGCTGGTTGAAAGATTTTGTTTGTTTGTATTTAATTGGGGGAAGAACCTGTCCCGCTACCGATATCTCCCGGCATTCCAGGGAACCATCAATCGTCCGCATCTTTTTGTTCTTCACAGTACATATGGCACCCATCACTGTGAGGCCTCATCGCAAAATAATCGACGGGATACGAATCCGAAATATTTTTATCCCTTACCAGCATCGATTGCAACACCATTTTTGTCGCATCGGCGCCACAATGTCGGTGTTTTCTCAGCTGATAGAGCCTCATCCCCCCCTACCATCCACCTCCTTTCGCCCAGGTGAGTCATGTGACCCATATCTCCCAGCTCTCACCCGCGCGCCACGCAGCTCAACAATCGAGCCGATTGTTAAACCAGCTGCAGCGCAAAAGTGACGTCACGACGTGGAGGTGGCAACAGAAGCACCTTGACAGTGTGTGCGACACCTACGCCCCCTACACCCACACTCGAATCAAGCACGAGCCCCTCACAAAACCTGTAGGTGGTCGCGCTGGAATTTAATTCAAAACCTACGCACACGCGTTTAAACTCGGTTTTTGCCCACATTCGTCTTGGCATCGATACCCGGCTGGACAGGGGCTTTCACCAAAATCGGTGTGTCGCAATTCGGAATTCCAGGTGTCCACATGGAAGGTCGCCAACTGCCAATTGGCATGTATCGGGCTGCTGGTCCACCCGACCGTTCAAGTCGCTCATGGCCCATACACGCGTTGAAGTCTTCCCCATCATGTAATTTCGTGAATCACATAGCCTACTCCTGATCTAAATTGGCAGAAGGGTGGCGAGGGGGCCGCCCCCGCGATGGTCTTTGCCCGGGGCCAAGAAGAGACACTCCCCTTGTGATGGCCGCTTTTCCTGCTCGGGCGCCAGCCGTCCTTGGTGCACTTAAGCCCCACCCTGGCGCCTACGCCTTCTTGCAGGCAGGTTCCCCTCCAGCGTCTCATGCCATCATCAACCATTCACTCACAATATATTTCAAAGCCGAATTTCTTCCACTGTTTTTCCTGCCTAGCAACAGTCCATCGGCCTCTCGCAACTTCTTTTTTCCGGGCCGTGGTCACGTCTTTCGGATGGGCTTACTAATTGACATTCCTCAGCTTCCTTCGGCCGACCGAGTGACGCCGCAGGCGCCTCATTTCGACATTGCCAACAACTCCGTATCTCTCAGCATCTCTCCTCCATATGAAGCAATGGACCTGTTGGATGCAGCACGACTCGGCTATACATTCGAGATATGTACCGTTTTTTTCCGCACAAAAATGGCGCCCAAGGGCCGTTGGGAAGGCTTGTTTTCCAGTTGGCAAAAGCTGTGGGTTCGACCAGGGGCAAGAAGGTGTGGGTGGTATAAGGTGGTCGAGGGATAGATAAGAAGAAGAGGAGAGAAAGAAAGATACACACACACACACTCAGACACAGAAAAAAAAAACACATACCCGGCGTACACGCCTGTCAGACAGGTTATCCAGCTTGTAAGAAGGATATAGCAGGAGACAACCAACTCACTCGCCATGTTGCAACAGCTTGCACGAACAAACCGAAAACCTTACCATTGCGACCAAAAGGTGTCATTCGGGGTAATGTCCATTGATCTGGACTTGTTACCGTAAAACAAAAAAAAAAACGCCTCATTTCCCTTCATGCGCGAAATTCCTTTTGACAAGTGAGTGGTCGACTTGTCGCAGTACCTGTCACCTGGACATGTCAAGTCAATCGACATACTTCATCTTGTCATGTCAGTAAAAATAATTACAGCCTGGTAATTAATAATTATACTGGTCGCGACATCATACGTGTTTTGACTTGTGCCGTCCAATTTTTTATTCTCGCGTGTCAAGTGATAGCCATTCACAATCAAACTATCAAAGACACCGACCGTGGGTATGCCCGTCAGGCAAGACGTGTTCTAAACATAAAAGCTGGACGCGTATATTCCGCCAGGGCGCAGCGTCATCGAATTCTGGCTTAAGTACGGAACGAATGCGTGTTTCACGGGACATTATACCCGTACTCCACTGGGGGCAGACTATGCGACAGATGTGCGAATCTTTCATGCTTCCGCTGCAATTGTCTCGTCGGTTTCAATTTGTCACGTCCATAAAAGACGTGAAAAGTCAAACACAAAGAAGCGCCGCTGCAATTTTCTCACCGCACATGCTAAGGCAACAATGCATAGTTACGAGAGCGGAATATTCTTGGAAGCCAGAGCAGCGTGGAAGAAGTGACATAACTCACTAAAAATAAAAGCACAGTTATCCACGGTTATTTGCCTGCCAAATACCCCGCCAGCGTGGCACAATCGCGCAAAACATGCCGAACATTCGCAAATCCCTGGCATGTCCGTTCTAAAGGCTCTATCCGTGAAAGCAGCCCGAGTAAACAACCGTTTTCACGAAGCAAACATGCAGGTTATTATTCAGGTTATTATTCACTTTTCTCTCTCTGAAATAACATAAATAAATAAATAAGGAATAGCCGCAGATTTCAGTCGCGATATCTCACCCTTAGTATTGCACGTACCCTATACATTGTACAGCCTATTAAAGGCAAAATGACAGGAAATATAAAATTGTCCGCCTCCTAGAAAATTTCTTGCACCTGACTAACACTCAACACCAGTGACTACAAATACCGGTGCATTTTTCCTAAAGTACGCTCATTTCATAAAACGCTCAAAGACTGGATTTGTGTGAAGTAGTTTAATAATTGTAATAATATTAAATAATATTAGAGTTCATATACGACAGGAAACTCTGATTCTGCATACTATCGTAATACAACAGTGATAAATTTTCACTTAATTTGTAAACTGGGACTGTCATAATTAAAACTCAAAGCGCTGTGCACCAAAAAGGCAAACGAAAACAGGATGCGACGAGCAGTACCTATCACACGGTTCGAAAAGGTCAAGGCATCCAATATGGATCACAGTGATTGAGGTGTCCCCAACGTTGAGTCGTGTGAGTCGAAATTGAACTACCTCGTCCCTGAAACTGTTCTTTTTTGTACACCCTCCGTATTTGGGAGTTGTTTTTTACGCCATGTCAAGAGGCGAATGGAAGGTGGAGGGGGTGGCAAGGCAGTCTGTGGGCTTGGCTTTTTACAGCTAATTAGGGGTCAGGATTGTGACAGAGTTTCTCTTTTGTCGAAAATGACTCCCCACCACCACCACCCATAGTGGCATCCATCAACCAGCCCTACCTGGCCAGCTTTATTTGAAAATCGCGGAAGAGGCATATAGGTAACACTTCCTCACCCCCTCCTCCTCCTCCTCACCCCTCCCCCGATCCCAGTTTTACAAGTTGAGAAGTTGTTTCAGCGCGCCTTCTTTCCACCTAAGGGTACCCGAAGGCCTTCCGTGTAAGTTGTGCCGCCAATCGCAAGATTATGGATGTTGCACAACTTATACAAAGCGGCCTGAACTGTCGACACGTGTTTCGCTTTTGGCACTAACCGATCCCAACTTGGTCATTCATTTCCATATTTCAAATATGGACCAATCGGCACTGTAAGTATAGGGTACTCAAAAAGTGGCGCGCAATAAGCCTTGAATCAGCTGTAATATTATTGTCATAACTGGATTATAGTTTGACGCCATTCGCTGGAGGCCTCAAGGAAACGTCACGTCAATTTTCCTGCAACCATATCAATAACTGTCAAGTGAAAATTTCCACTCAATAATTGAGTTACATGGTTGGCTCATTCTGAATGACATTGGGAAAACTTGAGCCATAAGTTCACTGTAGAATTAAGTCAATATCTTATCTCGGATTACATGAAGATCAGATAATCACTCAATGAATTTGCAACACTCATCCATGTAGATCCACTGTGAATTTTAAAAATCGCTCAAATTGAGCTCGCTTTGTACCTGTTTGAGTTAGTCCCAATACAAGCAGTCATACCTCCAGAACACACGGAGTTCAATTCCCCCCCCCCCCNCTACATACAGTTACTATTGGGGGAAGGAGGGTCGAAGAATCACTCAAGTGTCAGACTCGTTCAACCTTTCGGCTATAAAACGTATCCTAGATAGCAAGTCCGGCTCAAACTGGAGCGTGTGAAGAGTCCTTGTATGCTTCAGGTCGGCAATGCAAATGCCGACATAGACCTATAACAAACGGCCGGCCAACAATTCCAACCTGCGCGACTGGATATCGGCCGGTGGGCACATCGACCTTGCAGCCCCTCAGCCGCGCAACAAGCGGTCATTCCATGTCTATATAGCTAAACTGCGAATCAAAATAAATACAGGCGCCTGCAATATAAATGGTCCGATCATAAATAAAAATGTCCAAGGCTACGTCAATCGGACAGGTTAAGGGGGGGTCAATTAAAAAAGACGCGTTTGCCCTGATGACCCAAATGCCACTTGCTCATAACACACATTGCGACACGGTGGCAACATGCGAGCTGAATCGGAATCGAATTTCCTCGCAAGCGTGGGCTACAAGTCGATTCTCGCAAGCTGATGAACACACCTTACCTAATGGAATCTGAACGCGACCGGCCCTGCTTCGGCGAGCACTTGGCCCATAAAACGCTAATCAGTTTCATCGCCATAGTCCCGCGCCCGCAACAGGTATTGCGGTTCGTCTATTTTCTCTTATCGCAATTTCTCCCGCTATATGCACTACGTGACCAAAATCGGTTAAATATTAAATCAAATTCCGGCCCGCTTTTATGCAGATGGCGCTGATTTTGCGCGGCACGAGTTTGTTTACAAAGCGTCTCTCAATGCCAGCGAGAAATAATGGAGCAGTCATGTGCCATAATGCCTGGTGTCACGGTACTCAGCCACCTCACGTCTCAGTCCGGCTAACCTTTTTATCAGTCTTATCTACCTCTTTTTATGTACCATTGCATTGGAAGATTGCAAACATCAAGCAGACCGCTCTGTAATTATCAGACTACGCGATGACGGGTTCATTGTTTATACAGGAAGAGCAGGCCCATTGTTATTAACTGCATAAGCTGCACATGCCACACTCTTCGTAAATTCCGCACAGCCCATTACCACCCCCGCAATAATGACACTAAATAGTGACGAAATCCACGCACACAACCCACACTGATGGCAAATGGACGACACGCCCTATGAGCTAATCCTAAATATCCTTACAAGTGCAAAACCGCTCCTGGCAGCTCCATAACAATGGTCCGCAGAAATCACTGTTGCCTTCCCATCTCCTGTTCCCTCAGCGAACTGACAAATCTCTCGGGCGCAAGACATACAACGTGGGTGAGGGTGGGTGGCTTTGGAGGAAAGATTATAAGACGATAGGAGTTGGGTCTGGTGGGCGCCACCTGTCGGGCCTCTCGAGCAACTTGTTGCCTGCTGCATGCTTGCTACCCACTTGTTGAATATTATTCAGCCCACGGGTATAGCGCTCTGTCAAATATCAGTAGTTCAAGATAATTTGGGGACAGAATATTTTTATGCCGCGAACGTGATATTTGGTGGTTGAACGAGGGTGAATCGACCTGTGCTTGATGTGTGCAGTATGTGAAAATGAGCTAAAAATTAGTGCGCTAATAAGTAAATTAAGGGCTCGGAGACGCCGCATTTTTCTAGTTTTACTGTTTCCTTACAAGTAAATTCTAAATATATGCAAAAATGAAAGTCGCAAAATGCTATATTTTCCTGGCCAATTAACTTTCGATCTTCAAAAAGTATACCGTACATAATATAACAAATTTTAATGAGTAGATCTTCTATCGTAATATACAGGGTGTATCTGAACTCAGTGCCCCGACGTATATGACTGCCTTCCTAGCCACCAGAGGATCGATTTAAGTATAGGAGTCATATGTCTGGGCAGCCTCATTACGGAGATAATTGGCCGCAAACATGTAGTACAAAATATCCTGTCGGTTAGGCCACCCATCGGACCCTCCCCCAGTCAGAAGGCTCTGGAAGGTCTGGGGGCGGGACTTTGTTGGTTTGTTGCCCACAGGTGGTAAGGCCTCTTTGGCTAGTTACACCAGAAAATTCTATTTAAAAGTCAGAAGGAGCGATTAGGCAAAAATCTCTAAAGAGTGTATCTCAGTAATGACGCTGCCCAGACATAGGACTCCTATACTTAAATCGATCCTCTGGTGGCTAGGAAGGCAGTCATATACGTCGGGGCACTGAGTTCAGATACACCCTGTATAGGTTCGAAATATCATCCGTGATGCTATTTTCAAGCGAGCGGGCGATTGAAGGAAAATGAATGGCACTAATTCCGCACAAGACCAAATATACAGTATATTACCTGTTGGTCTCATGTATATACCTCCCAGGGGTAAATTATAGTGTAAATAAGCCTCCTGGAATCATGATTATTGATGCACCCTGATGCAATTTACACTCTATTAACTTGCAGACCACAGAAGCATGATGCGCATTCAATATAAAGCGTAGCAAGTACAGCAACCCACCGCATCGCAGTATCCATTGTGACCTCAGATGTTCTACTGCGCAATGCTGTGGTGGGGGTTTATTATTGGTTCAGTACGCAACAAAATAAATGGCTGTCCCACAAAAAAAAATCGTGAAATAAGCCTTACTAACATAAATTTGGCGCGCAAGTTTTTACGTTTTTGACGCAACAATTTCAGTTCATTCGCGCACGTATTCCTACCAGCCCCCCTCAACCATAAGGATTCCTTAAGCAACTGCAAGCAAGTCTTGCTATTTGTGTCTTCGTTCTTACGACATATCCATAGAACTTCCTGCAAAAATCATAATTTTCCCTTCTGATAAGTGACTTTCATGGCAAAATATTCCAGTTATAACTTCGAAGAACGCGTGATTTTTTTACGAGGGCGCATTCTGGTTAGAATGGCTTGCTCTTGGGTCACGGCGTGAGGGTTGCATGCAGTTGTAACGTCAAGCTTCAGTAAATATCTTCATTCTTCTCGAATATGAAACGCATCACACGGCTGAAAGTTTCGCACACGCTTAGTCACAGCGGAATTTTCCCGGCTAAAGTTCAAGTACTTTATCCTCCACTTGCGATAAAATAATGTTTAATTTTTTTTTAAATATTATCTGGCTGTGTATTTATAGTCCGCATGGCAGCTCCAAACGCGTTGGATTTAATTATTGATACGCTGCAGAGTCATGCCGTAATAAATTCTAAATGAATAGCATGCTCCACTTTATTGTTGAGCGTTAGTCCTTTTTAAAAATAAAGCTTTGTTGTTAAGCTTCTCTTTGCAAATCGATTATCATGCATGTCACGTTTCTACAGTTGCTTCTAGCTCAAGCCACACGTCCTAAGCGTTGCTTGTGACAACAATAAACCGAGTAGGGTCACTTTATGTGCACGATTATGATGGCGGGAGGTACTTCTTGTTATCACCTTGAATCTAACACATTCCGCCTCATCAGGTGTCTACATCTGTTCACGTCCCGCCTCAAGACGGCAATAAAAAGGCACTTGGTGGTTAGGCCATTTTATAAACATAATGGTGCTTCAAACTGGCAGGCCCTTTTGTCATTCTTAGGATTCTAATAAATTCCGTCTCCATCAGATGTGACTCCCTTCTGGTTTGACTTCACGACCAAACTCGGACGGGACAAACTATTGCGTGAACATTACCCCTTCAGAAACACATGAACCTGGTGCTCAATAACATGACCATACACTTTGGCATACCCTACCAGTCTGAGTGTATAACGAGGTGAATGAAACCAAAGGGAATTCTTCCTCCTCTCACCTGAGTGATTCTCACTCGCATTCATTGAGCGTGTATCCAACCATCCAACGTGATAACAACAAGAAACTTCTTGACGGGTGGGCCGTTTCATGAACACGATTACGGTGCCTTAAGTGTCAGGAGGCCATTTTGTACGTCCTCCATCACATCATTTTGGCTCAGGAGAAAGTCCGGTTTATTTTGGGGCTCCCGGTTTACTGGGCCACCCAAGGCTCCTGACACGACTATTAAAAAAACAGTGCTCCCCACTCATTTTTGCATCGAATTGCATCATTCAATAAGTGCATGGCAACAAATAGAGTTTTGTGCGGTTGTTTGGCACAGCAGCCCTCAGAGCGGCTCCATTCGGTACAAGTCCCAAAATAGCAGGACCCAGCAATTTTCTTTTCTCCAACACGGGCCGAGGTCGTCGAAACTAGTTCAACACTATTGTGTCGGATGCACGATTGTTTCTGACGCGCCTTTTTACAGCCTTCTACTCTGGATTCGCTGCCAAAAATCCGTTCAGGTGGTACAGTAGTGGCCTATGTGTCACAGGTGACAACACCAAAGACGAATTCAATGGTACCTTACGAGTGGCCCTATTTCCCTCTCGTCACTCGAATTCTTGATTCGCATCGGATGCAGGGCATTACTGTATGTGTAAAGATTCAAGCATGTTCAAGCATTGCGGTTCTGATTTGTTTCCGTGGTGCAACGCCTCATAATGCAACTGTACTGCATGCAATGAGGGCGCCACATGGGATGGCATCTTAGGCACTTGCTTGCACGTGCCAAGGCCGGTGAAACAGAATGTATGAAATCGATCAAAAGGGTTAGTTCGGGTAGTTTCCCACACTAAAACACAGTATAACACGGTCTTAAGATAACACGTCTCAATGTGTTTTGCTATTAATTTTCTTATAAATACAGGGCTATGTCATTGTAAATATGATTGGGACGCAGCTAACTGACTATATCTAATGGATAGGGCCGTGCAGGTTTGCATCAGTTTCCAATACTGTACTGCATTTAAAGCTCATTTCATTTTCATTGTCACCTGATGAGATACACCCATGCAACATATTCGAATAAAGGAGGCTTCTTGGATGGACCATTACATGATGAGCAATCGTGGTCATTAAGTTTCCTTTCATTAGAAGAGCAATACAAAATGAGCTTAAGAAGTCACGTAAAGCTCTAACAGCCGCAAAGCCGCCGCTTAATTGCAGCAATGTTACAAAGTTCGCTGCTCCGTAACTCCAGGGCATGATCAATATGATACTCATAAAGGACAGTCTGCGCAAATAAAAACCGTGGACCATCTGACAACATGATAACAAACTGCACTCCATGACTGTCCCTGCGGCACTCCAGAAGGGTACGCAACCCATTGGCCTCGTAGACCCGTCGGAAAGCGTGATCTACATAACTGCCACCCAAAAATCCCCATTACTGAGACAAACAGCAGCTGTTCTCACACTTGTCCATTGTTTCTCATACGAAGGACCCGAGCCAAATCTCAAAAAGCATGGGGGTGAGGGGTAACCCAGAGGTGTGCTATTTCCGGATTATAGTGGAACGCGGAAATTTACTGGACAGTTATTCTTCCACATCGCCCAATCAATTTTACTGTACAAGACGCCAATGATCAACTTTACAAATGTTTCGTCTGAATCCACAGTCAAGTAACAAACCCCAAACTATTATACTGTGAAGGCAGCAGGACTTTGACCACCACGATACCACGTTTTATGTTGATCAAAAGTAGCATATTGCCACTTATTGGGAAGGTATTGGCTATCCAAGATCATGAGGTGCTCATGAACGCGAGTTATCATGCCAATAATAACATTTTATTAGGTAGGCTATACCTATACATGGCATGACAACTCCATGCGTCTTCGCTATATAGGGTCTTATCGCCCTCAATATATCGCATTTGGGTTGAAAAATGGATGCATTACGATAAAGGGATGAATCAGTAGACTATACTTCCTTATGAACGTGGAGGGACAATATCGCAGGAGCACCTTTTGATAGGATCTCACCGCAATCGGCTTATCGTTCTTTACATCGCAAGACGCCGTAAATAATCTTCTTCAAAGATCATTGATTTCTTCTTCAGAGTTGAGCGCAAGGTAGTCATATTTTCCCCCCTTTCTTTTCTCCTACCTCTACTGCACGCTGCTCCCTCATAATGCAAACGCTCTACGTTATGAGTCGACATACCCAGAATAGCGTCATCATTAAGAACATGGACACGCTTCCCTGTGAGTCCCGAAATGCAGAATGTCTTTAGTGACAGTCATCACAAATTCGTTAGCGACAAGCGAACAGGCGCGTGTTTCTCCCGCCATTTCTTAAATTTCCCAGAAGCGTGCAAAATTCCGTCTGGTGTCAAGTAGGTGCCAATCGCCAAAATTTCCGACTCGAAAAACTTCCGGGTTCAAGCGCAAGCTGTCGCGAAGAAACTGTTGCATAAGGACAGGTGGGTGCTTCACCCACACCTACATCACCACATAACCCCGCCTGCACCTGCCCCTATCAACACTGCCATTCCCGTGGTAGTGGAGGAGTTTGGCTAGGGGGGTGGGGAGGGGGGGGGGGATGAGGACACATCGCACGTGCTGCCCTCCCATGGAGTAACTCGTCAACACTGGCCCCATGCCAGAATCATCCTTCCCATCCCCCCTTAAAAAAAGCGTGGGGAAGGGGCCTAAAAACGGTGTCCCCCAAAAATCCAACAATCCACTGTTGACTCCAGGGATCAGCTGACTGTTGAATGTAGGACAACGGACCAAAAACCAGAGTTGATTCAGTGAAAGAAACGCTGACTGGCAGCTAGACAAGTCTCCACTTCGTATTTTCGTCTTCGCCCCCATTCACCGCAGTCGAATTATGTAATATGGAGCCGGTGAATGCTTGCGCAGCTTTTTTTTTTTTTTTCTGGAAAAGAGCCCGTCTAAGGAAAGGTGGTAAGGAGGGGAGGGGGCAATCGATCATTCCGGAACAATGCCAGGGGCTTTAGCCCCTCTCTCCAAATTGGCGACTCTGGCATACTGTGCTCTCTGCAAGTACATGTCACTCCGTTGCAGGCTATGTGGCACTGGCCCAAAATGTTCCATCAGGAATTCACTCAGGTCAGAGTCATGTCTCAATTGCCATATGATTAAAGGGCGCATCTACGGGGTGTGACAAAAATATGATGCAGTATACGACTGCCAAGTTCTTGCTAATAACCGAGATTTGTTGGTGAAACATCTGACGCTTTAGATATGAATTTTTGATAAGATTGTGGGTTTCAAACACAAATCATCTGCATCAATGTGCAATCAGCTAAGTCTGTGAAATCAGGTGACCAGTAGGTAATCTCACAAAACAGTTTTCCGGGAGTCATATCGCAATAACAAACGCATTGTCAACTTCAACGATGTGATTAACATGTAGGTTTGGCGACACTGTTGATTTTCCACAAGAGAGTCTAATCGGCAAATATGTACGCAGCACAAGTATTGCGGAACCAAATACAATGAAACGGGAGTGCAATCGACCGGACTCCAGTCTACAGTACATGACCCCTTCTGGTCAGTTACACTCAAACCTCTCGAACACGGTAATAAAATGTCGGAACTTAACGAGCATTTGGTACAAAAATTGTGCCAATGGAAACAGGCCTTGAGGGTGCCCACCCTGCCCCGCCTATAGACACGACTGGTCAACCCCATCCTCCACTGGACCCCGATGGAAGTGGACCGAGTCCGAATGAGACTGTTGTGTGACCAACACTAGCTCGAGGGTAGGAGAGGCAGGGAAGGATTAGAACGGATGGGAAAGGGAGTGGCCTGCAAAATGAGAAGATCGGTACCGCCATTACTTTCACGATTGGTGGAAACACCTGTTACACACGGTGCATAAGTGAAATGTAGCACTACACAATGTAATACACCACTTCGGTCAGTCGAGTGTTGTCATTAGAGCTGACTTCGACACTAATGACGCTAATGACAACACTCGCATACGATCAATATGTTGTCGTCCAAAATTCGCGGCATCACATCGGACCTGTCCATTTCCACCTTGAGGAGATATAAAGTGTGTCAGCAGGGTGGCCCTAATTGCTGATCTTTAGGTGTCTATCTTCCACCAAATCAGAAAGTTAGGATGTGATGCAGTACTGTATAAATACCATAGGCCACTACATGTTGGTAGTATTGTATAGTATTGCCCCGTACCTGCCAGATTAAAACGGGTGAAAGGGGCAAAATGTCACTAAAACTTCCGGATGATATTTTGAAGTTGGGGCGTAGTGGAATCACGATCAACACGCCATGTCAGTTTGATTAGCCCCTATGAAAGGCAACCTTCGAGATGCAATATAACTAAAGTTGAAAGGTGCATCACGAGCTAGTAAACGGAAGCATTTATGCAAAAACCTACTTCATAGGAAAGGCTATTAGGTTGCTAAATCACGCACGGTCGTGTTGAACATACAGGGTGTAACAGTTTTGCCACATGTACAATGGTACAATCATATACCATTCAAGTCACAGAAGTGCAGCCTGTCCATAACGGACACTGCTAGTCTCAGTGGAAACATGACCACAACGGAATTGTTTCGTTCAAGGCAAGGTTCAGGGGGAGGATTTTCAGCAAACGGGAGTAACTTCTTGCAGCGAAAATTGTCCGTACTGAATAGATTTCCATATACACAGGGTTTAATGCATAATGTTAAAATTGCAACTTCAGATCCTGCATAAAACGCTCCCTATAGGTTGCCTTTAAAAAAATAATTGCCTCGTGTGGCTTTCACGACCCCCATCTTCCCATTTTCCTCAGACTGCTGGACTTAGAAAAAATGAATTTACAAAGCGTATTTCCTTATCACAATGGGCAAGAGATCAGTCTGCGTCTAACTGCAAGAATTCGAATCTAGAGCGATATGTACCAAAATAATATGAGGGAAAATCTCCGATTATGATTTAGTATTCTCAATACTTAAATACATCACACAATAATCAATACATAATTCGACATGTAATCGGAGATTTCATCCTTAATTTGAATTGACACAACCGCCCTAAATTTAGCACGCTCAGTTCTCTTGAAATTAAATTCAGTTTAAACTATTTTGTTATGAGCAAACAATTCAGGTTCATGACTACATCAGACATCACTGATGTTCAGGAGCCGCAATATTTTAACTACCCATGCAAAATGAGCTCCATCACTTCAAAATCTTGAACAAAAAAAAATCTCCCCTTCCTCCTGTTAAGTATACACCCTTAACATTACACGCCCATTATACCCAAAACCCCGTCTTTACAAGGCAATTGAGCTCGCTAATCAACCATAAAGCGTTGAAACGACCGGGCGCCAGCTTAACCTTGGTTCAAAAAAAACCGTGGGTTTTGGAAAGAGAACGTCCTCTCTTCGTGTCCAGATAGTCCAATATCAAGCGCCCACGATTTTCTCTCTTCCTCGAAACGAAATCCCGCCACCTTCCTCCAACTTCCTCCTTGCCATTGCCCCTCATATCAAAAAGGTTGTTGTACTGAATTACGACTGCATTCCCACCAGTACGCGAGGGTATAGGATGCGGAATCAGAAAAAAAAGAACAAAGGTAGAGAGACTACGAGCGGTAAACATGTCACAAACAACAGGTCATCGGGTCACGCTCGGCGTTGCCAGATCGCGTTGGCACCTGTCCCCAAGAATACAGTGCAGGACCCCTAAATAAAGGAGAATTCGCCATTTGCACCGACCTTGGGGCACGTGAGCCAAGGCTACACATTCCATGTCAACTCTTTTTTTTTCCGGGAAGGAGGGTTGTGGGGTGTGGAAGTGCACTTTTGCAAATATCGGCAAGTTATTGCAGGTGCAGCTAAATTAGGGTTACTTCCTGAATTCACGCTCGAATTGAAACTGTCTGGGGGCCATCAAAGACTTTGCGGCGTACCTAAAAATCCTTCAGGAATATAATTTTAGCCCGCTCAGTATTTTGGTACTTAAAAATCAGCCCGTCATTTCATGAACTTTACTAAAGGTTATTGACCAACCATAAAATCACCAAGCCGAGCATATGAGGTTCTTGTAAATTGCTACCGGGTGTTTCACCCTGTGCTAGCCAATATAAACTGAGCGGTCGACTACGGAATTCCTTTTTGCTAATTGAAGCATTATTTGGAATGCCCTTGCCAGAAAAGGGAAGAAAGCTGCCAATAGTAAAATTTCTCCCTCAAATCAGAAAAAAATAAAAAATAAATGCAGTGTCAATATCTGATTGGAGAAAATTTTAATATTAGCATTTTCCTTCCTTTCTTTCCCTCACTGTCTACACCACCAAAATCGAGAATGACATACGCTGAATCATTCAAATCTGCTCCCCCTCCTCCTCCTCGTCCTTACTAATCAACGTGCTCAGAAACTGTTGTTATTCTGTAACCCCCAATAATAACTCCAGCACAACTTCATAATCACATCAAACAACAGACTACGAAGCCAACACCACGAAACGCAACCTCTTAGCTAATTGGTCCAAGGTTACGACAGCGTCTGTGTTCTGTTTGCCGCTCCACAACTCTAGGACAATTCTAAAGACACTTACGTTACACCCCGTGCATCCAACCCCCTTTTTCCTTATCCCTCCTTCCCTAATATATCGTTATTTCTAACTTGGCTGCCATCCTCTTCCGCTTGGAAGCCAGAAGAAAAGTTCAGGTTCTTTGCCAACTGATGCTGAGGGCCAGACACGGCAAAAAAAAAAAAAATCAAATGGGCTGTAGGCGGAAAGCAGGCAAACTTTGACCTCAGATCCTTAAAAATGGAGGTCCACAATCGCAGCGATGAAATATCATCTCACCCTTCTTTTTTAGAAAGGCGTTGGTCACAACTCAAAACGTATCTTCCTCTTTTCACCATCAGTTGGCACATCACCAACAACACCCCCGCCTCCTCCCCCGTCCCTCCCTCTCCCCCCTACCCACCCCACACCTGCAGCCAAAAATGCTGAAGGGGGAGAGGTAAGGGGGCACAAGAATGACGCACGACGCCACGTCACCGTCGCCCCGCATTGCTCACACGAACAAATTTGGGACATCTAAACACACAGATATGTGCACTTCCGGGGAGAGAAGGCAATGGGTGGGGAGGAGGGGAAGGAGGTGAAGTATTGGTCCAGAAGCGTCGTTGACAGAACCCAGCTGACAATGTTTGAATTTGATTGGCGCGCTTTGCACATTGGCCAGGGGAAATTATTGTGTGGTCAGAATCAGTGAGAAGGGATCTGACATAAGCGTCGTCAGGTATTGTGATATTTATACCGTCATTTGTCAACGCAGCCATTATACAATGTCCGGGTGCATGGGAAGAAACCGGAAGGGGCACAACAATTCCGGTCAGGTAGACAGAATGATGGTTTGAAAAAAATGATGGCAGGCATTGACATCGGAACATGTCAGATTAAGCATTCACAGGTGGTCCAATCCATTGCTCGTCGGGTTTAGGACAGGATTGCAAATCAGACCTAATAAAATCATCCCCTGTGGAGTTCACCCACCTATATAAGAAGCCAGATGCAACATCATCAGGCATCAAAGATCACCCTGTACAGGGCAACGATCCCATTAATACCACACCAAATGCAGTCCCACTATCTAGTATTTATAATAGACCCGATCTATTGGGAAGAGTGCGGCACCGACATGAATGTGTCAAGGCTCGTTATAACAACCATTTCTTTTCCCAAACATCTTCTGTGGCGAAGCTGCTGCTAAAGCTCGCTTAGGAAAAAGACGTAGTAGCTCTGTGAACGTACCTTTTACCGGGTCATATCGCACCGGTCGGGACCGGTATTCGTGAAGGTGTAAATCGCAGGTCAACTGCCCGCCTGAATGAAAGGTGTGGTGACTTCCGACGAGCATGCCGCCGGTATTAATCTTATACAGGTATACTAACTTGACTCAATAACATGCGGAACTTTTACTGAATGAACAAACTTCGGCTGAAGCCGGTGTAACAGGGTGAAGTTACACTGTAAAAGATAGCGTGCCACTTTCTTCTGGGCAAGGGTTGTTCCCCGCTGTGCAAACAGAAATGCATAATAAATGCTCCGGTATAATTCATGGACTCTAAAATGTGACAAACCTATGCAGTAAAAATAATTTATCGATAACGCGAATGTTTGCATGGGGCTTGTGCAGCCTGTAATAAAACATCTTCATACATTACTCAGCAAGAAGCATTAAATCATGATAATTGACACCTCTCTCCAAGTTGGTACAATATTTCCAAAACGCGTTCTAATGCTATCAGCCACTAAAAACACGAATATTAATCCCAAGCCGTCAGGTGTATCGTGTAGTTCTTCGCATATAATGCAACACTATTGGAATAGCAAATTCCCAAGGCCCGACCCTTATGTGGCTGTTACATCACTTTGCATTACTTCGGAATTTCCCTGTTAACACTCTAAATTACTCTAGTGCTAATTTGACAAAACCGTTAAATATATGTTTATAAATGTTGCGTGGTTCACTGAATCGCTTTGCATGCTGAATACAAGCACGCCTCGTTGTAAGCAATCTAACTTCTACGTCTACAGCGTACAGAACACCTGTGCTTTATCATTCCGAGCACTTCTAGAAGGAACAGTAAATCTAGTTAGTGGCCATTAAGATTCGAACACCGTCTTTCAGCCATTTACAACAACTTGCGCCCAAGCCGCTGTCAGTATTTTGAATACCGCATTTTGTAAGAAACCGCTACCGGTGATCGCATCCTCTCTCCTCTTCATTCTTTATTCTTGCTCTACACGCAACACTCCGACAGTGCCCGCGAGGTCCCCCGTGCGGAAAGACGTGTCCATCCCCGCTCTTGTCCGAGCCGATAGCTCCAAGAAATGCAGTCGACTCCTCGAAGTCTATAATCCGGCGAGGCCATGAGGAAGAAGTCTGTGGGCAAAACCTGGCAGTCTTGCCTTTTCTCCAAATAAACTTCACCCCCCCCCCCTCCCCCTCCCTCCCTGTCGCTCCGCAACCACCACAATCCGCACGAGTCCTCGCTCCTCACCCCATTCCTTCAGTATGAGTCCGCCATGTCTACCATCAGGGATTTTTTTTCACCTCCTTTTTCTTTTTCGTTTCTTTTTCACAAATGGTGGTTACCTTGACAGTGCCTGCAGTGCGGAACAGGAGCTGTCGTGTCCGGTCCAGGGCTGGGGGGTAAGTCCAGCGACACTGCGCTGACCGGCATCTCGCCACCCCTCCTCGGGCCTCCTCTCTCACCGATGACGCCACCGACACCACCGACGCCACCGACGCCACATCGCCACCCGCGCACCGGTCACCGACGCTAAACAACTGATCCCGTCTTGATCCCTCCGTTGTGTGGTCCCCTATTTTTTGCTTCTGGCTTTCAAGTGACGGCCATCAGGTGACGAATGGTCCCGGAATGAGTTTTTTGATATGGGGGAATGGGAAGGGAAGGGAAGGAATGGGGGGATGGGTGAAAAAAGGGGGGGGTGGAGGAGCCTGTCCCTTGTCGACGACTCTCACCAGCACCCGCGCCCCCTCTGACACCACGTCTGTTGGTTGCCGATGGCCCCGTGGCCTCTCGGGGTGTCTCGGCAGCAGCCGTCGGTGCTCGTGGCAGTTGTTCCGTCTTTTTTTCTTTTTTTCCTTCCTCTTCTTTTCTAACTAACTGTCGGGCATGTGGCCAAGAACGCCGAGTATAGCGGCGCCGCAATGGCGACGCCAGAGGCTCGCAGGGTGGGGTGGTGGGTGTAAGGCGCTCTCTCCCCGGGACGCGCGCGAATCCTTCTGATTCGACGCTGCGCTCATGTCACTGACACGTCAGCGGACGGTACACTCCGGCCGGGTTCTCCGTCAGTGGTGCCCAGTCCATCCTGGACATGTCGGCCGCCATGTTGGTGCCAATTCGATGCGGTGCATGCGCACTACGCGCAAAACGGTCAGCAATTCTGTAGTAATGTCTGAATGAAGCTATGTAATTATCCGGATATTTTACAGACACATTTTTTGGCTCACCACTAGCCACGAGCTGTGACGTGACGTCAATTAAACGATCCGTAAAACCTAGAGTGGCTGAGCCATGCCCAGAACTATATCAAGAACTTGTATCAACATCAAAAAAGAAATCTCCTATTATGTATAAGACTTCACAATCCACCATCCAAGATTTTCTCTTAAATTGTGTTGATACAACAGGCCCTTAGACTAACGTTGCACTATACTTTAGAAGGGTGCTTAAAAAAGTCGTTACCATTCTGCCGTCCCATTCGCTTCTTGAATCGCTTTCCTAACCGCCTGTGTCGCCCAACTTCCATCCGACTTCAAAAATCTCCCGTCAGTTTGCATTCCGGCCCGAAGTGCCGGCATCCCCCCCCCCCCCCCCCAAANAAAACAACTCTAAACTTGGTCCACGACTCTTTTTTTCCCCTTTTGCCAGCACCCTCACTCCCCCGAAAGCTTAATGTCAGCATTACACTAATCTCAAATAGAACTGCAAGCTATGCCACCTATTTACCACAGTTTCCGGCAAACCCCAGCCACTTCCTCTCCCCTCCCGCTCTCCAGATATCACTTCCAGAATAACCACCCCTGTACCCCAGCCTGTGACCTCCTGGAATGACACGGTCCCAGGAAGCTGTGCAAAACTGGGTCAACAGATGACTGACTGGGACCACGTGTTCCTTTGTTTGCTTCTCTTATATAAGCATGGGAGTGCGGGTGTTTTCTTCTCTCTCCCTCCGTTTTTTTTCTTAAAAGAATACCGGAAGGAAGAGGTTTCGGAGCACTCCAGCCCTCCCCAATCAACACAAAATTGGCCTGGATACAAAGAGTGACAAGACTTGAAGGGAAATGACATAGGGTTGTCCCAGTGACCGAGCTGGCGTCCCGCCGCGCCGCCAGGTAACGCGTCGCCGCCGTCGCTGGCAACCTCCTATCGAATGACAATCGCTGACTTCAAAGGGGTTGGGGGGAGGTAGAGATTGGGGGCGGGGGTTGTCCTAGCCAAGTGGGACACAACAGAGTTGACGAGATAGTTAGACATCCACTGCATCCGTCTGCCTTCTGGAGAAGGGCGAACTGGTGGCCAGTGCCATCTGTTGTCGATGTGTCTTTTGGAGAGATTGTCACTTCCTCGAATTGGACGGGGGGAAAAGTGCTGATGAGATATCTCAGTCAAAAGTCATTATGACGGTACACGCAGATAACAGATATACCAATGGCCATTAAACACTTGTGCTGGAGAAAGCACAGTCCAACGATATGGAATTGCAACTATGCTGTCTTAGAATGCATTCCTTACACTGCATTCTTCCGAGAATCTTTAAAATTCCTTCTTCAGCAAGGATGTTTTCAAATTGCTATCGGAAGAAGGGAGTGAGTGATAAAAAGCGGGAGCAAAAATTGCAAGCCCAACCTTGGGCTCCAGGACTTAACTGGAGCTGGGGAATTGTTCGTGTGAATCCAACAACCTGCGTAACGTCTTGGCGAGTGTCCCACTCCTGTTTCCACGCACGCAGAATAAGACCGACTAAGACCACAAGTCAAAAATAATTACAAAATGCTGACAAATGCTCACATGTTTTGTCTTTTTCGTAGCCCGTCACGTCTATAAAAATTACACATGAAAGTGCCTTGTCCTCCCACTCAGACAAAGCGAGCTATACTGTACCGCAAGTTTCTTTGGCCGTCCTCAGCCATAACACAAACACCTGCAGTCACATCCTTGTACTTATTCTAATTTTAACACAATTGACAAAACTAACCCTAAAACGCTTTGAGCTCATGCTCTTTCGATAAGATAAGGAAGTGGTCTCGTTCAAAATGGGGCACATAACCGTGGCTGTAATACTATTTATGGGCAGAGTGATACTAGAACTTAAACGACGTCCATAAACCTCAGTCAGAGCTGTAATTATATCTGTTAAAATCATTTAGCCCATTTTTGTGTACTGAAATAAATAAATACGAGTAAATAAAACACGTTGGTCGGTAGATACTCCGCAAATCTTCACACACCATCGCGTCGGGATAATTATTACTCCTGATGGTTCCGACAAATCCGTATAATCACCCAGACTGAACCTATATACTCTCCCAAGTTATCTCCCTCAAGCATATCCGCATCATATACTCCGCAGTACAGTACTTTACAAGGTGTAGTTCGGGACTTCAAAAGCAAAGTACAGCCTAATAACCAGCCATCAGTACATGACTCGAATTTCGAGTCATGTACTGATGGCCGGTTATTATGCTGTACTTTGCTTTTGAAGTCCCGAACTACACCTTGTAAAGTACTGTCGAGTCTCGAATTATGTAAAATTTCCAAGAAACTTTGAAAACACCTTACCGCCTTCTCTCAGAACACTCAAGGCACGCGAAAAACTATCCAGCAAATCGGAGAGCTCACGTTTTTCTTCTAGAATTTCCGGTGATTTTACTGGCCTACAACAATAACGTTCCAGTCATATTTATTCCTCCCATCTACAGCTCTGACGGCATCAGGCATCCTGTTTTCTCAAGAATCCGGTTCCAGTTCTATATGGATGAAAAAATTTTTACGGCTCCAAAATTAAAACTGTTGACAAAAATACAACTTTGACAACAGCATTATTTCATGCCTGCCTTGCAATACTGGCAATTCTTTCTCAACACGCGGACAGGCAGTGAATTTTATGCATTTCCATCATCGGGGTTTCCGCATTTCCGCATTGCCCAAGGTCAAGGCACATGCGGGCAGTCCTTTATCCTAAACCATTATGCAACCTACGCCCTCCCCTTCCCAGCAGAGCCGCGTGCTTTCAGGCGCAGTGTTTTTACTATCTAGCATTCTAGCTAGAGCGAGATATATCCTCACGATTTTTCTTACTGTTGATATTTGTTATAATGTCAGGGTATAGATAGTGCCGCCATTTCTAATATCGCTGCTGATCTGACAAAGAGATTAACTTATATGAAGTAATAATTTTCTCAAAAGAGCATCAAGATTCAGAAATGCGTGCAAAATAAATCTGACGCCCATTTGATATAGTTTCCTCCCACACAAAGGCTCAGGACTGTTATAAGACCTTACTGAATCCAATTCAACGCCCTTCTGCCAGATCAGCAAAGATATAGGTCTTTGTGAAGAACGGAGAGTTCTAAAATGTAATGTTGCTTGTAGCAGTAACCATGAGATCATAAGAAAAGATTCTTCATACACAATGCGTCAATGCCATCCCAATTGGCAGCGTTAAGGATATTCATTACACCTTAATGGGTGTTTTTAAAAATCAGGTGAAGCGAAGACGAAAATATATCTAAGGCTCGCTCTACTTAGCCATTTAATGACTGCGGTCTGCATTACTTTTTCCCGCATTTCAGGAAAGGCCGCAGTTTTTTTTTTCGCGTCTTTTCACACACCGTGGCCAACCGAGGGTAATTCCGCTGGGCGCAGTACCATGAGGGCGGTTATGGGTTTGTGTGCCCAAAACTTGAGAGCATGGCTTTCTTGAAGAGACGCAACAAAGAAGGTCTCCCAGGCCTGAATGTGTTCTGCGTTTAGGAAACCTTATCCTCTCACAAGACAGAAGCCAACACTGCCCTAAGGTGAACCCAAGTGGTCACAAGTAATATTGCATATGTGAGAGGTCTACGAAACAACTCAGAATAACATACACATGATGTCATTGTGACAGGCCACCAGCAGCAAAACATAGTGTGATACTACTTCTCACCATTGACAATCAGTTCCAGGGCACCAAACAAAAATAATCCCACTGTAGGCTTTGTGGGCCCAGAAAGGGGAGGTAACTTCTAGAGAGTTGCTTTTTCTTTGAGCGTGCCATTTAGTTAAAAAATAACTGGCAGCCAGAATCTATGATTCTAGATTTAGACCTCGATCATTCTATGTCTCCTAATTCGAACGTGAAATGAGTCACCCACCGCCGAACGAAGCAATGGCAGTGGCGTTGGGGGTACGGGAAATGGATGATTCGCCAAAAACCCAGCGTCGGCGGTTGCAAGTGGTTCCGAGGCGTCTAGTAACACGTTCCAACTGTCTTGACGTTCCGCCCTATCGGGGCCTCCGCCCCTACCAGCCCCCACTCACCCCCAATATATATTCACCCCATTTGATTAATCGTCTCCAAAGCCATCCCCTGGCACCGCGTGTCTCTTGGCAATGGTCACCATCTCTGGGATTTGCCAGCACAGTTGACCTTCCGTCGACCCCCACTAGGACCTTGGAGTGCCCTCTTAGCGGACGATATTGTATTGTTCGCTTAAAGGTGGAGGAGTCGGGCTGGTAGTGAGGCAAGCCAGCAATTTCTGTCAACACCGACAGACGGTATAGACCGAATGTATGGGGCACTAAACCGGCGCTACGAACTCCGGGGTCCAGGCGGGAGATATGGAGCTATACTTACTTTTTGGCAAAATCCGGGTGAAGGTTATTCACATCGCAGCTGCATGAGAGCTACTTCGAAAATTCAGCGAGGGTCAAAATTCTTCCACACCCGAACCGCATCTCAGCTCCTGCAAATATGCCAGCCCACATTTGCGCATATATATCTACACTGCTGGCTAAACATAAGGACAGTCTCACCTGATATACGAGGCATTTGTTGCTCGTTAACAAACAAAAAGAAGAAAGAGGGGGGGGAAATGGTAGCTCTGCAGCTGGTCCGTACTTGTACCCATTCTTCTCAAAAGTCTCCAAATGTATACAGTATATATCATATGCCTCGTTATTGCCTGATACTATTGAAAATACCGGTCTCTTACAAACTATACATATGATTACCCCGCACGTCAGAGTAGACCAAAAGGAAGAGACGAGGTCCAAATGAGAATAGCCATCTTTTTGCCAAGCGAGCATCGCAGAATGGGAGACGAACGTTGTCATAAAAAGAGTTACGAGCCTCCTGCCACTGGACAGGGTACAAGTCACGTAACCCTCCCTTCCCATGTTATATACCGCAGTGCATTTTCATGACCCCATCATTTCTGATTGTGGGATCTGCCGCCAGGGTCGTTGACCACTGGCGGGGAGGAGGAAAGTAGAAAATATATAGGATGTATCTGGCACACTGTGGCATAGGCCGCGAACGAGCTCTGGCGTCAGCCTTTATAGCCTTTAGTTTCCTGCAACATGATTATAGGCATCGTCAACATCCTCTGTGTACATGCAAGAGTACAGCTGGTTGTGGTTGATGTATTGGTTCCATCATATGTTTTATGCAGAATTAAGAAATAAGCCCCAACAATCCTCTGATTTCTCTGATACATCCAAATCAAAAAGTTCATTCCCAGCACCCAGCTAGAACTCACTGAATCATGAAGCAACTGTATGCGGGCTGCTTATTGACACGTGCCCTTCTTACCGTCCCACTACTTTGCGGTTGCCCGCCATTAATCTTTTCTTTTTTTTTAATGCCAATACACTCCCTCCCTTCCCGACCCAACAATGAAAAAAAAAACACATTCACTTGGCTTTGGAAATTCGTAACCGGCTGGAATGTCATGTGCATAAAAAATTTGGCAACGACATTTTTATTTTATCATGTTGCCGGTAGCGTGGAAGTTATTTGTGTGTTCTTCGTGGAAATGTTCGCTATACAGGGTACCATGTGCCCTAGATTAAAATTTCTTAGTAACCTAAGTGAAACAGATTTACATAATAGTAATCATCCTACGAGATCACTATATGTAACATAACTGATGCAGTCAGAACTACTTAATGATGAATCAGATTATTCGCCGAGATGTCCTGAATTCGATTCTCGGAGCCTGCTAACCTGGCCATGGTTATCTTTGTGTTTCCTTGGACAATTCCAAGGAGAATGCTGTGATAGTTCCCGACGCGACGTTAGACGCAGCCACTTCCTTTCTTTGTCGGTGGAAAAAATATGACAACATTATTGTTGTTTACATGGTGGTATTCACAGAAGTAAATGACACACAAGAACTGCTGTACTGTATTAATATTTTACGTAATTTTGTTAACTTTGACTATTTGTGGGACCATTTAATATATCGCACGTGTAAGGTACAGTAAAATGCACGACTTTTTCCGATCGTAATGATCAAAATGCTTGTAAATGTAAATCCATTTCACTGAAACACTTCTCTAGCTCAACGAACGATAATAGCGCCTTACAAAAATTCTGCAAAGGTGCACACAGTACATCTGTCCATCTGACAGGTATATTTACTATATGTTCGGGTTTTAATAAATCTCCCATGAGAAATGTTAGTGCCTAAGTTCATTCCCAAAATTGAAGAGAAAGATTAGTCGTTTGCGGCGTGGGTGCACTTCCCTTCCCCGGGTGAGGACCTTATCCAAACATTTCGCGAGCCACTTAACCATCTCTTCACATTATGCAATTTGAGATACTGAAACTGGAGGATGATGTCGACGTACAGGCTAGCATATAGACTGCCTCCTAGAACCACATGCCCAGCATACAAGCATACACTGAAAATTTACAACACATAAATATATACATGCAGATGCATAAAAACCTGCACATAGCAAATTAACTACTTATGCAATATGAATTATTTTGATAAAATTATTCGAGCGTTTTATTCACGTATAGGGCCGGCTCTATGAACACGAGTTAAGGTTAACTACGGTGTTAGTTTATATGTAAACAAAAGCCAACTTCGCAGTTAACATTAACTCATGTGCATAAAACCGGCCCTTAGTTCTACGGTGTCGCCCATTGTGAATAAATATATGCAGAGCAGCAAATTCCTTTATCGAATGAACGATGAGGCGAGGACGTCTCGACATTTAAACGTTCAGCGCCGACAGTTCTGTAGGACACGTGTCGGACTCTCAGGACCAGGAAATGTGTTCGAGACTTACAGTCTATAACAGTCCGAGGTTAGGTAGGCTGAATGAAAAGTCCGGAATGCTGGGTGGTGGTGTAGAATAGAAAGGGAGAACGGAGGTGTGGTGGGTGTAAATGAAGGCTGTAAGTGGGATTAGACATTAGAATGATACGATGGCAGAATTATGATTTTTCCGCTTATTTTTCATTACGTTGTTGAAAGTTAATATTTTAAAGTTCATAACTTAGGCGTAAGTTTCTGTCAACATAGGAAATTGGTTTAAATTACAATTGCGAATTAATTCATACTGCAGAATATACCCTATTATTCATTATTGTACATTACTTGGTGGCCTCGAGATTTCCTCTGAATACTCGAACTAATATACGGGGTGTTCCAGATTCGTGGGTCACTTTTTTATAACCGATATTGCCCGACAGCAGTTATTTTTTTGTAGTTTGTTGTGCCCCTAACCATGTGACTATAGCAGGTGCTTTAGAATGGCTAGCGGCACAACAAGCTACAAAAAATAACTGATATCGGGCGATATCAGTTATCAAAAAGTGACCCACGAATCTGGAACACCCTGCCGGTATTTATGCACATTTATGCATAAAGCAGCTATTTACCTACCCGAAATTTCATGCACCTACTGTATTACAGATTTATATTATACGTTTCGAATTTTCAGGTACATTGTTGCGGTACTAACAAAGCGATTTATGTAGTCGTGCTCATGCACTTGCTACCACACGTGACAACAAAATCCATGCCTAATTGAGCCCGACCCTCGGGTCAAGCACTAAGCATTCATGAATTTGTATTGCTCTCCACATGACGGAACTTTGCCTTTTGCAAATTAGGGCGTGGCATTTCGTCAAAAAAAAAATAGAAAAAAGAGGGGACCCTGGGCCGGTTTGGCTTGGCTTGCAGAACAGCTTTTAAAATGTCATTTGTACAAACGTCGGGATGCATTTGGGAGCCATCAAAAATATGAGAAAAGCGGTGTTCCAGTTCTTCCTCTTCCGCGGACTCCTCAAGGAAGCATCGCCCCATCACCCCCCACAATCGTGAACCCCCAGTCCTCCCAAAAGGTTTATTTCGAGCTTTGCGAATTACAGCGATTCCCTGGCATCCACCGGCGTGACCTCACGACTTGAGTCAGCCCGCCCCCGCCCTCCTTCTACTCAAACAAATATAAAACAAACGTTCCCAATTTCCTCTCTTGCCAGCTCCGATCAACCTTTCACATTCTCACAGTATCGACAACCCATCAGCAGATCAAGATGGTCTGATAACCTCCAATGAATTTCAAATTGGACAGTCCATATGTGTACAAGGAGAGTCATAAGTGCTGCAAGTTGGCATTTCGCTGCTGCTCATTTTATACAAGGTTTAAAAATAAGCAAGTGGGTTACTGACAGGGTGACATAACTTCTCAGCGGCATGTCCGATTTAAAATGTTTCCAGCTCACCCTGCATGAAACGACCGCAAGGCTTCCTTGCCATTGAGCTCACGAGTATGCATATGACTCACCCACTAGCACTGAACCTTTTCGAAATGTGTACCCCATGTGCCATATCCACAGATGGTCGACGTGCAGAAATTAATCAAAAGCATCTCTAAAAAGTTGGAAAGAGTCGAAAAAAATACGGTGCACCTACTTTCAACCGCTTCTCGGAAATGCTGCTTAATTTGTGATTAAGTGAGTATGCCAAGCAAGAGGTCGCGGAAGGAACACTGAAATTGGCACACGGCTGCCTAAAATAAACCTACAGCTTCCTAATCCATGCTTTACTCACTTGCCAACTTCTGTTTGCACTGACAATCCTCATTAATGTACTCGCCATTCCCTTTTCCCAAATAAAGATTTAGTGCCAAGTCCATATTCACTCCATCAATCATCCACAAACTTTAGCAAGCGTTCTAGCTATTACGTGAATTTCAGCTACATCCTCGTATACTGTATAGCAATCAGTCGTATATGAACAATACAATTTGGCGCAGTCCAGCAGAAGTAAACTTCAGGATATTTAAAAGAAATTCGGATTTATATTAGCATTCTAATTTTAACATTATGGCTGTAGCATGATAGTAGCTGTGAATCCTTTTGAAGATAATGAGAGTGTGTGAGTCTGCCAATATCTTATCATCGGCGTCACCTTCCCACTCAAAACTTTGGTTAACATTCTCGTCCTCCAACACTATCTCTCCCTTGACGAGAAATGTGCTTGCATTTTTACACAATCCGGTTCATTACGCAGTTCGTTGGCAGTTTCGAGAGCTGGCACACATCACAGTTTCACATGTAATGTCTGCATGTCTGGACGATAACACTGATCGCAAATCCTTGGGTAGTGACGCCGAGCAGGTGCCTTGCCAAGACAACAATGTCCCCGTAACCATCGAATCGTAGAAGGCATGAGTCATAGAGCATGTTTAGAGCAAATGACTAGCACTCGGGGAAGCCAGTGCAACACTATTGTAGCAAGATGTTCATCCCGTGGGAGGTACTTTCACATTTTCAGATATTGTCAAGAGTTCCCCCGAAACACTGGTGTTCAGATATATACCTCACGAATTTTCGAAATTTGTCAGTAGTGCAGTTGGAGAGTATATATTTTCCACTTGACTCCGGTAATTAATTTGTAGGCTACTACATAATCGTCCTATTACTATGTGTACTATACCAAAATCTCAAATGACAACGGTATTAATATATTTTTGTCAAACAAGCATTACTGGTTTTGAAAATAAGAATCTTGGGTTACGTAATGCAGTAAAACTTCGATATAACGCTCCCGCATATAACGCTTTCTCGCTTTTAACGCTCCTTTTTTCCGGTCCCTTGATCAGCCTCATAAAGCCCAATGGTAAATTTTCCCGATTATAGCGCTCGATTTCCCTGGTCCCCCGAGATACTTATCCCGCATATAACGTCAATTTCTGTCACTTTCCTCCCCATAATCGCGATTATGGGGAGGAAAGTGACGGAAATATGAAAAAATTCCCAATTAGGTTCCAGATTTTAAAACATTTTGTGGCTTTTTCCCCTTGTTCGGCGTTTATTTCTTGTCATAAGAAAAAACCACGTGTCAGTACATGACGGTTACCTTTATTTATTAATATTTACAGTTGAAATGTAGGTTTGTGTAGATATTTTAAAAAGACATCATCATCATCATCATCATCATCATCATCATCATCACGGCTTCCCCCCCCCACCCCCCCCCCAAAAAAAAAAAACAGGGGTGCCAGCGGATAACGAGGAGGTCCTCGCTACCCTCATATACATTTTAAATATTTTAAATGCATTTTTAAAAGACAAAACAATTAAAATCTCCGAGAAGGTTAACAAGTCGAATAATATAAGTTACATGACGTAAGTGCATGTAGCCTACCTATCTCTTCTATAATTACATATCCTGCTTCAAATATCGATGAAATTGCAAAGTTTTTGGTGATGAACTGCGGTCATGGAGCGAGGCTCCCAAGGTTGTAGCAAAAGCTGACTATACATCAAAGATTAACATGTATGTTAATCTTTGATTGAGGCCAGGACTTACAGTCATTTTCTTTCACTAAATATAGGCAGTCAAGCTCTTCCTTGTGACATGCTTCCGAGTTTTGACGACCACTCTGCACAAGGTATGTGCAAAAAATATATATTTTAAACAACCGTACCGAATACGGCTTATCAACATAGAGTAGGGACATGGTGCGGGCCAAATCGTTGAGTGGCGTCACCAAGCCAAGAGGCAGAACAGGAATTAATGGCAAAAAGTGCCCTCCTGACGAACCCTGGAAGACTACAATGGCAATGTACGTAGTCTAAGTTCGGTATAAAAATAAAAATAGCCCCTGCGTAGCAATGATATTTACTAAGGACAGCTGCCAAAATTCTTGCAGCACATCGGTGACGTTTATAACCAGTTGTAAGCAATCCGCCGGCAGTTTTCTTTCACTAGTGTAGTACGCCAATTAATTTTTCATCACCACCCTCAACCATCCCACATAAAATCCACGTCAAAACGAGACAGGAAGATGATGACGACAATGTTTATTATTATTATTATTATTATTATTATTATTATTATTATTATTATTATTATTATTATTAAGACGCATCGTGTGTATGCACCATTATTACGGGACTATTCTATTCGATATGCATAAAATTATTAGGGGTAAGGGAGAATGATCTCCAATAATGCAGGCTACCTATAATATCGAGGGTACTGGCAGCTACCTTGGTTTCTACCAATCTAACCGAAGATTTGCTTCAAACTAGCGCGATATTATGTTAGGCCTAAATACAACATTTAATTTAAAAAATTCTCCAGCATTTTCAAATCTTACGGGACGTATTGTCGCGGAAGATTCAGACTGAGTACATAGCACGCTATGTCAAGAAACAGCGTCAATGATCACCGCTATAATAAATGAAATTTAATCAATTTCTTACATAATCACAACTGCTGGGTATTTCTCCTGGGCCAAACAATAAGATTGGTTGATTGATTGGAAAGGAGCCAATTATTCAACTAAGGCCACCTGTTATCCAAACAAAGAGGAGATTCAATGTTAATCAAAGTACACCAATATGTTCCACCTCAACTCAAACTGCAACAGGTGTGTCAATAACATACATCTACGTCAAATATCGTTAATTTCTGCGCATATATTTATTCACATTGAATAGCATACAAAGCTGTGGGAATGGTACTCATTTATTCTAGGACCCTGGTTCTTTGGAATTTATAAGTCGAACTGGCTCTAAAGTTAGTTGAATTTAAAATTTTGGTCCGTTACTTAGTGTCAATTTTCGCCTTGTCACCTATACCTGATTGGCAGGTCACGCCCTCTCCAATAAATTGAGCTGTATAACCTACAGGTCAATTCCATAATTCACACGGGCAACGAAACAAAAATCGGCACGCAATTCCCCCCGTGATGTAGCCTACTCACTCGCCAAAAATCTACCAGAGTAATTTCTATTCAGATATTCACACGGAACTCCATGCCCATTAATAATTATTCATACCACAACACTACCCCACATACCATCTACCAAGTGAATGCTCTTAGTTTCCCGCCTTGTAAACCAATGAGGCTCGGGCGTGACCCATCGCGAATAAATCCCATACTAAAATCCCTCCTTATCTCCCCTGTTACGCTCAAGACCACCCACACCCTACTTCTCATCCCCCATCACATTCACCTCCCTATCGATGAAAACCCTCAACAATCGGTCCAAAAAAAAATAACAAATAAAAAATAAATAAAAAAGCCGTAACTGTCAGTCAACATTCCCCCGCATTCGAACCCCGGTCCAATTAGGAGTGAGTCCACCGAAGTACCTGGACCTGCCCTAGACTTAACACAGTAACCTAGATGATGGAAGAGCAGGTGTTTTTCCAGCGTGTGGGTGGGCAGGTGTGGGCGGGAGGAGGTCGCCGTCCACCAGGTAAAAAGGCGCGTAAACACCATCTCCACTCTTTGCCTTTACTCCCTTGTCGCCCGGTCGGTTTGGCACAGCTAGGCACACTCTATATATATATTTTCCTCTAGGGAAGCTGCAGCCCTTTTTTTCTAGTACCACCCGCTTTCTTGCCCCCCACCTCCTCCACTTCCCACACGCCGAAGACATGGGAGCCATTGGCAAAAATCAAGCACAATGGGGGCTTTACATACTGGGCACGCTACTTCATCAGGTGGCGGGGAACCACGGTCCCTGATTTCGACAAGGGGCCAAAAGGATGCGAGGTAGGGGCAGGGGGTGATGTTTGCGTCTCCTCATCATGAAAAGGGCACACCCCGCTTAATGAAATCGTCCTTCTCAGCTGCAAGGACGTAAACAACTCATTTATGCTCTTAGGAGGACGGAGTGACACTCTCGCGTCATGCCAGGTAATACGGGGCAATCCCAGAGGATCAATTGATGGGGTTGAACTTGAACGTAAGTAGGTGTTGACGGACTCATGGGAATGGTATACTTCAATGTGACGAAACTGGGTCGTGCTCGATATTGGATTCCTTTAAAAAAACGAGCTGGTCCATATTTAATTTTTGTGTGCCTCGATAAGTGTAGTGGCCGTTGTTCTTAATACTAGTTAAAAGAAGGGAAATTATTTTTTTTTTGCTTAAAATTCTCGAATTTGACATTAATTGCCATAAAAGCAGCTAGAAACCGGTCAGAAATTATATTTTAATTTTTATGCTGATAGTAAATGATGTCCAATTTCTAGAGTTTCATATTGTGGACTAGTAAATAAATCTGTGGCTGCACTGGGGCAGCCCTTCTAACGGGATATTACAATGGGGAGAGGGAGGGAGAGGGAGAGAGAGAGAGAGGGAGAGGGAGAGAGAGAGAGAGAGAGAGAGAGAGAGAGAGAGAGAGAGAGAGAGAATCTATGGGCGCATGTAAAGTTCAGGTTTAGGGCCCGGTTTGTGAGGAAAAAATTGAGATAATCTCCGATAATGAATAAGCATTTACAATGCATAATGCGACAAACCGGGAATGGACTAGGCCCTTGAAAAATGTGCGACTCGAAAAATTTGGACTTTACCGTTACCATGCAAATTAATATTAAAATACTGGCAGGTTTATAGCGCCTTCTACCATTTTAAAATGGAAAATGGCAAATTCTTCCATTTTAAAGCAAAATTTTTAAAACTCGAGCAAATAGGTATACTTAAAAACTTAATTTCGTTTCATCTCATATTAGGAACAACTTCCGCTAAAAATTATCGAGACGCACAGCAAAATCACTCCTGGCACAGATATTCGATGAAGTCTACTTGTTTGCTCATTAGGATAACGTCTGCATACCATGAAATCCTGTATTTTGATGTGCTTGAAGAGCTTTCCATGAGCTAACAACCTCAGATTTATGGCACGCTGATGAGATACGTCTCAGCTCCCAGCTACAAAGTTACAAAAATTGGCACTTGAAGCGCGGTTGCATAAGGCCCTTCAATTATCGGCCATCCTACGGCCTGCAACCTATCAATAGTTCCGGAACCCATTGCCCTTTATACAATGTTTACGCCATGTTACATAGTGCTTTGCCCAGACTTTCGTCCCTACCTGCGCAGAAATTCCGGACAAAAAGTTGGCGAAAATGCGAAATTCTCACGCGTTCGGGTCCAAGTCAGCCAATCATCTGGCCTAAAAAAAAATGTTCGCCGGTAGAAGGCACGCGACCATTATTCCTCGGTTTTGGCACAACCATTCCAACACTATGTCACCGTGACGTAATACCGCAAACCATTCTCGCCTGCGTCGTACCTACTGTATAACTCTGGTCAAAATCGGCGTAAGCACCGAATAAATCGAGCAAAAAATACGCGGGTTAATAGCAAAACCTGGCTGCTTTTTGGCTTTGGCTGAGTCACCTGAACTTGAATGCTCAAGTAATGCGTCCAGTCAACGCTTTTGGGGGCCAAAGGAAAAAGCATATGGCTCTCGTCACGACTCCTTACGAGAACCAACAACAAATAAAGGGTAATCATCCGTTTTAAAGGCCGTTCCCATTCAGCCTGGGTAATTCCGCATCTTTCAAATCTCTACACTACATCCCTGGCACTAGACACATCGTTATTGTTTATTATTATTATTATTATTATTATTATTATTATTATTATTATTATTATTATTATTATTATTATCGTCATCGTCGTCATCATCATCATTATCATTATTATTGCTTCTCACAATATTCAATACCGTGCATAAATTTCTGTAATACAACTGTTACAAAAGCCATTTTAAATCTTCGATTTAAATCTTACCTAACACCCGCCGCTATACTAATTTTCAGGCAAGATTTTTGCAAAAATGGCGCTCTCTGGAGTTAAAATCGCAAGGTCTGGTACGTCTTGCCGAAAAGATCTTATCTGATGGGACACACAAGCTTACATGACTCTTTACCCAGTATTTTTGCCTCTCTGAAGCTGAACCAATTGACGATCCTAATGGGAGTTTGCATAATTTCCTTTGGTCCTGTCAGAGTGCATCAAAAAGAAGCATGCGAGTTGGCGCATGGATGGGCCACAAAACAAGAGGTATGCTAGCTTCTTCGTTCCCGCTCTCTTAAAATAGGAGGAAAGCAAACAAACTAAACTCTTCTTTGCCATCATAGTGGTTCGTGTCCATCTCCTCACCTCTGCTGCTCCATGTATATATTTCGTGCTTCATCGGGAATGGTCCAGGTGCTCGACATACCAACAGACCCACAAGTAGTTGACCGTGTTTGTATCTAGATTCTAGAAGGTCTATACTGTATTATCAGGAGATTTCCAACGTCTCAATGACTTCCACAAACTCAAACTACTGGCTGATCCAATTAAGATCCGATGGCCGACCGCTATTTATTTCGATCACGGATATCGGCCATGTGTCAATATGAAATCACGATTCCGGCATTTAGGGCACATTTCCAAAGTAAATGGATATAATCAGGAAGTTTTTAGGAACCGAAATTTTAGGTCGGAAAATCCAGTCATATAGAGAACCTTTCCAAGAGGCAGGTGGGATAAGAGTATTGAAATGGTGGACAATATGTTTTATCATGCCAAGAACATTGTCCCATCGCCCTCTTACAAAGGGCCTCTATATTCACGCATTTTCTGAACTGAACGGCCATTGCTGCTCTATTTGTCTCTATAGGAGGGGAAGGCGTGCAATTATTTTGAACTGCTACAGGTAACCTAGTACATTATGGTTAATAAAATGCAGTTAAATAATGAGAATTTCTGTAAGTTAGTTCTGTAAGTATAGTCCTTCCTACGGCCTTCCTAGATGGACCACCCTGTCGCTATAACCCTGCTTTCCCACACATCGTGTAACTCCGGCCTGCGGCCGTATTTTTGCAATTCTTATAATTTTGTGTTGCTGTCATCGTCCCAATTCAAGTGCCCTGGGCCTACACGCCTAAACAATACCATTTCACCGACGGGTTCTTTGTTTAGACTTCTCATTGGATAAGCAAGCAAACCATTTTATTGCTGCTGTGGAAGGCTGCTTAACTTGAGTTCGTCCATAAAAATAACCGACACTTTGCAACAATGGTTTTACACAACGAATATGAATGAAAGTGATCCACGTTAGATGCGTTAACACTTGATGGCCAGACGCGGACACGATTACGTGTACAGGGGTGACTCGGCCCAGTAGTAAGCACGCCAAGGCGTACACATACACGTCATCTATACCGCGTCTCGAACGCGTCTGGCTCTCTAGTGTAATCGCACCTATTGTCCTCTTCATCACGTATACTGTACACACCGCCAATCATCGAATTCCGGTTCTGATATGCGTGGTCACTGCCTAAATAATCCTACATCCCACATATTCCAATAACGATAAAGTTGACAGATGTGAGAAGTTGCAACGGGTTATCGCCACCATCCCGTCACAGCAAACTTCTGTCAACAGTCGCCTTGACGTTTGCCAACAGCAACGTATCATTCTGGTATTAAGTGCCCAGTAAATATGCTGGAAAAAAAACTGGTGCTTTTGATATAGCACCAGCTCCAAATGTAAATGGAGGTTTCTCACTCCCAAGATGCGTCACTCTTGGCAAGTCAGGGCAGTCAATTACATGTAGGCTACCAATATTGGTGTATGGTGTACACTCAGCCATTAGTCAGCTTATTAGAATTCCACCCCCACCCAAACCCAAACTGTTGGGTTTTGATAAGAGGTGGCATTCAGATAGAGCAATAGATGGGAGCTAACTCATGAAGCTGAATGCACTAGAAGGCTACCGTAGCATATGCAAGTGTGATGCAGTAATACTTGTTCATATAATATAGCAAATGGCTGAAAACAATTTCCACAATTAACCGCTATATTAAAAACATTGCCAAATCTTGCACTCCAGCTACATAAAAAATGCCTAAAAATCCAAGAAATCCTAGTTTAAATTGCGAAATCACACGGGTGGTGAATCGCAATTAGAAAGAGGGTACAGGCAGGGAGCTGGAGCTGGGAGAGGTGCCAGAGAGAATCCTTTTTAGAGGCGCTTGGCTGATAATCAGCGCCGTCCCAACTATAGACAGCCATAGTGGCGACAGGTAAGGACACTCTGGGACTCACCATGGGTATTATTGGACTTGAGCCCTTCAATCCATTCCAAGACGACTTTTGCTGGGGATGGAGGTCACACGCACATTTTTCCGTCTCAAAAACCTATGCACCTATCTGCCAGTCCGTGACCACAAGAGGGCCTTGCCCACTCTATAATGACGGTGCCCTATGCTCTTGGCCCATTTCAGCATTACAGTCTTCCTTGTCAGTCATGTAGCCTCATTTGCTCAATGAGCTCGCGGTGAATCATCAGATGTGACATTTCGAAGCCACTTTTTTGAAAGATGTGGATCTCGTCTAGTATCATCAATAAATTTAAATGCAGTTGTACACAAATTATAGCTATTGAAAGCTTGTGATTAAGATCGATTATGATACATTAGCAATTTATAGGCAGCCTAAGAACATTATTGACACGATAACATTGAAATCCAGAGCTACCAGTGTCACATGAGAATGATATCAAAATATTATGGATATTTGAATATTCCATTATCGCTAATGGAATTAATTTCTGCATCAACTTCTCTACGAATCTGTAACTTTTCTACCGGAAAACTGGCTTGGTCGTCAAAAATTACGCTTTGAGGAGTGTATTGCACAATGACTAATTATTTTGGGCCAATATGTGGCTCGGGTTATTATGGATTTCAGATATTAATATAATTTCATTTCGTTTGTGGGTATCTAAATATACATTATTACTTCGCGACAATAAATACCGCCAGAACCGCTCATGAACCCTGTGACGGCGGACTTTTGGCAGGTTTTTGGGCGGGTTTTTTTCTCTTCTTCTTATTCTTTTTTGTCCGAAATTCGGTGTAGGAGTGATATTAATGAATAACAACTTCTAGCCAAAATAAATCATTTTAATTCGTGGTGGTCCTCTTGAATGTAAAATGCCAGAAGAAATTCATCTAGTGTCCCGGAAATATTTTTTTAAGAATCGTCTGGCTCTCAGGACGTCGATAGGCCTAACAAGTTTACTCAGTCACTATACATTGTTATTATGGTTACATAATATTACCACAACACTGTACTATGAGAAACTCCCAAGGGTGCAGGCTTTACGAGCACCCTGTACTGAGGGCGCATGTTTACATAAACGATCGCGCGGGAGAAACATGACTTGACATATACAACTCAACTTTGCGGAAGCAGGGGGGATTCTGGTAATGCTATGGTAGTTGAGTCACCATCCAAGAGATGGTAGGAGCATATTGAACCGTATTTGGAACCGTAAAGTTCAAATTCTCTATGCACATCCTAGCGCGCCAAATTCAAAAAAGCTCAAGACATCATTGCACGTAGGCCTCAAAGGGTTGAATTACCAAAAGCGAGATAAAAAAATTGCGTTGGGAAAGCTGTCTCATACCCGGATACGAGTTTTTATTTCCTGGTGGAAGCAGAATTGAAGGTCAAAAATGCAAAAGAAAAGACGCATAAAAAATAAATAGCCATTGCATGCAGTAGAATATAATTTTCTAATCATCATTATTTGTGACTAAAATACCACTCCATCAGTTACCACCCTGCAATTTTAAAGGGGCATCGGAGAATTTTATTTTTATTAAATTGACATAAAATTACTGCTCTCCATTTAATGGTCCATATCGCGTTAGTGCAAATTACCGACCATTAAAATGAATTATGATCCGTATTTTTTTATAACAGAATATAGCAACTTTTCCGGCACAATTTACAGTCGCAGCAGCTCATGGCGATTCTACATTCTAAACATACTCATACCATACTGGTTCTGGTCATAATAATGCCCTACTGTTGCATACATCGGACATGCAGCGTGCACTCGCACCTATCCCCAACCTACGCATGGTGTCGAAATGAACATCGAACGATTGTGCACGGTCCAGCCAGAGTGCGCGATGACCCCGCGTTATTTGGCCCAGTGGTCCGGCAATAACTCAAGTGGTCATTGCGTCCCACTCCTATCCATACTTTCCCACCAACACATAAATCTCGTTACGAGTTGGTCCTGCAGCCCGGGCCACTCACACCGGGCAATGAACGTAGGGTACAAATTTATACCACATTATTTCCAAAAAATTAAACGAGCCATTACGTGATTCCAGCCATCTGTGCATACCTACGTGCCCCCTCACACGTACAGTACCAAAATTACAAATAGGCCTAGTGATTCATGACCAGTTGGCTCCGAATCCACCCCCGAAACTTTCAGAGCACCCAAAATTCCCAGAACGACTTTTAATGCATGGCTTAGGGGGGAGGTGTAGGTGTGTGAGTGCGTGTGTTAAATATGGGGGCGGGTGGGAGGGGGGTAGTAGAGCTCCCCCTACCTCTCACCCCATTCCCCCTCCTGTATCCCCCAGGGCAACTATTTAAAAATAGGAAGGATGAGCAGCCCTGAGGCTGCCAGGCTGGGCTTTGGCCAGAACAAGAGTTAAAGGGGGTGAGGCTGTTGCGGGGGTGGATGGGATGGCAAGGTTTGAAACATGCACTAGGGCGCGCCAAAATTCGTAAATCATAACAATCAGGCTGATTGCGAGAGACAATGTGCGCGATGCTGCAACTGGCTGGAGGCCACCAGCATGTGGTACCGATCGTTATGCGAAAGTATGGGCCGTATGTCACTCACATTTTTGAAAGTTGCAAATTGTCAAATTTTTATGACCGGACGTATGTCATAGGCTGTGTTTCGCTGAACTGCCGTTGGTCAACTCCAGAGCGCTAGTATCCACCAGCTGGTACCGGCGCTACCTGTACAGCACACGCCATCTCTCGCCAAAATTCGCAATTGGCAAGGCTCACCAATATTTAAAAAAATAATTTAAAAAATGCCAGACTTGCAACCTGCATTTTTCACATGGTATATGCAAATTTTAGGGCAGGTTATGACCAAGCCACAGACCATACTTTCTACACAGTGCTAAATTAGGTGGTTATTCTGTGTCAGGTTGGTGCGCAAAGGTCACTCTAATGTCATGTGGTCTTTTGCATTGCACACGGACTGGTCTGATGTGCTTATCTCATCAGTGCCTTGTTGCAGAATAATTGATCAGGTTCAAGGGTTAAGGTGCGCAATGCACCTGGGGTGTTATCTGGGTGTGTCAACATATGAACTTGACTCATCGGGGATTTAATTTTGTGAAAACCTACAATTGCAGTGTAATATTTAGTATACCTTGCGGAGGTACCGTTATACAGTAGCAGTTTTTTTTAACTCTTAAGAAATACACCGTAGAGAAATTAACACTAAAGATTGATTGTGCATTGAGAATTTACAAGTTACTAATCATTGGCAGAAATTAGCCAACAACTGATACCCTTCGCTAAACTCTCAGTTGATAATCACTTGGTTGGTGGTTCAAGCTAGTCTAAAAGTGCATTGGTACACCATGGAAACGACAGTAAAAAGGCTTAATTTACTGTAATCACAAGAATGCATTTGGTTTATAATGCCAATATTACACTCATCTGCAATTTCATTACACATGGATATGCTCTAAGACACATTACTTTACAGATATACCTCACTTGAAAATGTTACTGGTATTAGATGTCACAACAGAAACTTGATCAAATTGTTATGATATGCAGTGTTGCTGCAATCTCAGAACAGCAACACTAACTATACAGCAATCCCAATGCATTTCCAGTGGCACTTGGTAGCACCAGATGATCTCATTATTAGAGTAATTGATTACACTCTTCTGAGTGATTGGGAACATTCAGACTCTAATGACCCAGGGTTATGCAGCCAAGGATGATATTAACTGTGGGTGGCCAAACAGTGTAGACATGATCCATTCCTATACAGAAAGCACTAAATCCCAACACGTTAATTATCATTTACAATTGGCACACTATTATGGCTGGTTGGTTTGTTGGTTGTGCCAAAGCAACTAAGGCTATCTGGCATTCGTGTGATGGGTTTTTAATACTGGGAGGAAATGAGAGAACCCTGAAAAAACCCACGCAAATATGGCGAGAACCCATCAAAACGCTTCCACGTAAGTGCCCTCCGCCCGACCCGGAGATTGATCTTGGGACCTTAGAGGTGGACGGCTGTGGCGTTAACCACTACACCACCGCGTCGACACACTATTATGGAAGATACTCAATCGCATAACCAACGCATGTGAAAGTGTTCAGAATAAGTTTGTGCTGATAGTATCTCACACAGCACATTATAACTCCCATGAAAATAGCTGCCGATGTCATAATTTTTTAACACATCTATCCATTTGGTGGCAAATTTTTCCAGCAATATTCTTACCTATACAGGAAAGTGTTGCAAATATGTTATCATCAAAAGTGCGCATTTATAGACCGCATTCATACTGATCACCTGTCGAATTATGAAATGGTTTTTATATTGTTTACCTGAACGCGAGAGAAAATATTTGCATACATGACAATGCAGCCAGAGCATGTGAGGCAATAACAACTCTATTAACATAATATTTGTCAAGTTTATTATTTTTCATGAGCATTGTAGATGTGTTCAATGTTAACAATCTGGAGCCCAGCTACCCACATGAGGTCATTACGCTCTAATCTATCAGAGCACAGTCTCCCCTTTTTGCCTTATTTTCCTCGCTTTCTTTCATTCCATCTTTATCAGGATGCAGTTTACGACCTTCACATGCCAATCACACGTGACGCTTGATACCAAGCCTTCCGACAGCATATATAATGCACGTCTAACCCATCTCTTGTACACCCAGTGTGACATCCTGTCTGGTAAACCTCTTCAAACCAGGTAAGACCCCACAGTCTCCCTATCCTTCCCAACCCAACATACATACACCCACTGACACATATGAACCTCCAAACCCCAGTGACACATCACCCATCACTCTATACATCATACCCACACTACCAAACACCTGACATTACCCCCACCCCAAAATTCAAACCAAATGTAAACCCCCCCTACCTCATGACTAACCTGCTGCACCTTCAGGCTCGTAGACATCAGCGTAGATACAATTTCGTAGCAAATAGATTGAACCAGGCCCAGCCCATGTAGGCAGCCATCACAGTCGCACTTTGCAGGGTTGCCACATTTTTGGCTGGGATTCCATCCTTGCTTCAATACCCAAGTTGCCACTCCCTGTAGTAGTATCGCATGGTGTGGCGTCTGCTACATGTCAAGTGGCCGATTCATGGGACGATTCAAGTGCTAGGTCAAAACCAGAAATAGATTCGTTGGATAGTTAGGTGGGGATTGCCTTGCTTACAAGTGGATGAATTGGCCGACCGCAATTTTTGAATAGTGAAAATGCCGATAATGTGCCGGTACATTTGCGCATGCTGAACATTTGTCGGAAACGCACCAAAATAGTTTATTATAGTAAAATTAAATTTAAATTATAGTTGTATGTGCAACGCAACAGCATATCCACCCACTAATTGGCGACTATTGTGTTATTGCGCGATATTCCGGTAATAAATCAAGAGAGTGCGGTTTTGATTAGCAATTATTCAATGTATGACAGGGCTATAATTATAAAAGTACGTGGCAGTGGTTTGTCCTCGATTAATAAGCGGATTAGATGACGCAACGGGATATTTTTGTGTGTCTGGCTTGGAAGGATAAGAACAGCAATATTGTCATGTGACTTGCCTCTCTCAGATGGATGCACAAGGTGATCCTAAAATCAAGAAGCATTTGCAATAGTACCACATATGGGCCGTTTTCTCGAACAGTGGTTCAAATGTAAACCCGGTTCAAAGCCGATTTAAACCCTTGACAACAGCCTAACAACAATCAAATCAGGGATTAAACTGGCTTTGAACCCGGTTTACATTTGAGCCACTGTTCGAGAAAACGGCCCATAGTACTTATGAATCCAGTCCTTGTTATTAAAGAAACACTTGAATTTAACAGATAATAATAGGAAGAATTTTTCATTCATTACAGAGAGTTTTGGAAGAACCATGAGATTGTATCAGTGAATAAGTCATGCCTCATATAAAAAATATTACGCTACTGGCACATATTCTAAATTGTAGGCGATGAGTAGCCCTAATGAATTTTTAAAATAATAAACATGGAATACCAAAATGCACTTAAGATTCATATTTCAAGTGTACGTATTTTTAAAAATGAAATAATAATTCCCCCTATAATAATCGCCTTATTTTTTTCTCCCTCTCTCTGGAACGCTCCGGTGGGTGGGGCGGAGGGAGGTAGGGGGCCTTGGTGAGTGCTGCCACCTTCTGGTCACTCCACTAAATCATCAGGCCGGGGGGAAGGATGGCTGGGTAGGTGTCCGGCGGGGGGATTGCAGGTTTTGCCAAATTTTGGCTACGGGTGCACTAGGTGATTAGAATAATCATCTCGCTTTCTCTTTTCCCAATCCAAGTTAAAAGAGCTAATTTTTTGTAACCTAGCACCTTTGTTCTCTTGAACTTCTTGGTCGAGGAGGCAGTCCTGGTCAATCACTACACAGTATATGGATGTGTAGAGCCTCGTTTACACAAATGTGATGATCACACTGAGAAGAGAGTTTCTTCTATCCTATCCTGGAAAAAATGCCTTGATCGGCGGTTTCCAACTTGCATTTCTCTTTATCGGGGTACAAAAAAGCGCTCATCCTTTTTAAGCACAAAAAGAAAGACCACTGGTAATTTCAGTAAAAGATATTGCAATATAGCGGCCACTTTTGGGTTTTTTAAACAATGTGCCTTCAAAGAAGATACATCACCACGTCTTATATGCGCAGAAGTGTCTTTCAGATGACATTTGGTCACATCTATACTTTTGATTCAGTCCTAGCTGGTTCTATAGCGCACACTACATGCACGAGCAGCTTCTGCGAATTCCAAGATAATTATATGTAACTGTAGGTCTGTAGCCTACATTATCATTCATTTTTTAAGCGCCCCTGGGACGTCCTAGAAGCCATCAAAATGATGATTATTAGCGTAGAGTCGCTATTATCTGGACTAAAAAAGACAGAGAGGTTTCCTTGGGTATAATTGAAAATACAGGGAGATACAAAATACTTGTCCGACTGCTATGGCTATTTGTTGAGCACTAAGCTGCTTATAATTAAGTTACTTTTGCATTCTTACTTTAATGGATATTAAAATATTAGCTACAAATATTAGGTTGCATGTGCTCATCCTTTTTATAGGCTGAAAGGGGGTCTGGCATACACACAGTGGTTTCTATAATTGATGAGAGATGTCAAGTGTCCCAATGGGTCATTCCTAATCAGTAAAGAAAGGATTTTTAGGTTCTAATAAATCCTCAAATAGGTAGGCATTTAGGTCTTGAAAGCAGTCAAAATAGGCTCTTAAATAGGCAGTGAAAATCAAGCAGGTCCTAATTTATTTTCATTCCTGTGCAATAATACAGTTTACTTTTGGCCATGGAATTTTTTTAGAAAGTAACAACTAGCAGATGTTCCATATTTTCGGTGGTTAGTTGGCGATGACTCTCTGACGATACATTTTTATACGCTGTAAATTACCTTACAACGTCACACGAAGCAATTGGATCAGAGCAAATATTATTAACGCGCGTATATAATATTTGATCATAGCCTACTGTCTTGAAAACTGTCTTCTACACCTAGTTCATCTGGCATGTCTACAACTTCTTCCCCCTAATATGCAGGTTGAAGTGGGAGGGATGTCTAGAACAGAAAACCTGAAAAACTCTCGAAAATCTGACAGTATGGTGTCAAAAAGGTGAAAATAGGATTTAGGTCCCAACTCCCGAAATAGGGAATTTTAGGTTCTGTAAAACTATGATTTTTGAGGTCCTTTTGTTATGAAATGGATAGATATGTTGGTGCTGGTGTTCTGCCTACAGAATAAAAAGTAGGTAAAAACCTAGAAATCCATTCTCTACTAATCAGAAATACTTTGCAATTCAGAGTTCGAATGGATGATTCAATTCGGCCTAATATTAGCTGCCAATACTCTTGATAACCATGGCACATGGCAAATAATTTTAAATGAAAAATGACCGCTGGAGACAGGGAAGCACCAGTTTGTCTACTAGAAAAACTTCGCGATAATGTTGGGTCTTTTTGCACTAAAAATATAATCAAGATATCCCCTGATTTCCTCCAGGTAAACCAACTGTGCAGAATTTCTTTGCGTCCAGTAGTATATTCTAAGACCATGGTCCAGTCTGTACAAAACGGGCAATGGCTGTCAAGTAGGCCTACAGTCTATCTAACATGTTGATGGCACATGAAAAGTCAAGTATGTGTGGCTGAATTTCATCCTTGAAGTTCGATAACCAACAAGTGTTTCTTATCTTATCTGCTGCAGTTCTGCAAGAAGCTACAGGATCTCAATAAATGTAGGGCGGCAATCATACCACCATTGCATTGTGTTGTGAAGAGATAAGTTTCGGATATGAAATAATATAACTATGAATTATTAAATAAATGTCATAGACACCAGTTAAAATTATCATGATTTATTATCACACATTATGATTGTAAATTGGGGGAGGCGGAGTGATGCTGCGGTAACGTATGCGCCCACGGATGTTCAGGTCCCGGGTTCGATCCCAGCCAGGGGACCCCCCCTTCATCTCGTGTGGAGTTCAGGGTCACCTCTGGCTCCGCCTCGGGTGGTATTTCCAACAGACTACACCACCCGGGGGAGTACTAAAAATGGCTACATTTAAGACATTGCACTGCACCTTGCACATCCCCTCCTGTCATCCTGCCCGTGGGCCAGGGCATTTCAAAAAATATGGTCTATGTACTACAAGTTACAATAAAGGTCCGTGCCGCATACCCTATATAGGGTCAGGCACTACCCAAGAATTATTATTTATTATTATTATTATTGTAAATTATGCCACATTTTATTAGGCTTGAGGTTGGAGCATATAATCTGATTTATTGCTGGGCAGATGTAACCGAGCTGTAAATCACTATTAGGTTGCTAGCGTTAAATGTAAAATATAGCCTCCCCCCCTCCCCCAGATGTATGAGGGGTACAATAAATTACAAATACAATTACAGTAAATATAAAATATGGGGAGACGCACACTTATACGCTTGCAACACCTATTACACAAACCATCCGTTTACTTATGATATTTTTGCTGCTGTAGTCTGACACAGATGTCAATCATTGCTCGCAAAAATAGTTCCTTGACCATCCTCAAGCTCTTCCCACCTTAATACTTCCTCCGAAACTCCAACCCTCTCACCAGGAAAGGAACTTCTCTCATTGCAAAACCACCCCCCAAAATCCCATACATGCCACCCTGACCCCTGACAAACCGGCCTTCCCAGTGCTTCCCCCTGAGGCCCCATCCCCATCCCCCAGCCCGTCTGCAACCCCGCCAAAAAATCGCGTACACCACAGAAAGCTAAAAAAGAGTGAAAGAAAAGAAAATTTTGCAGGCAACGCTGATTTCCGGCTCTTGACCTTGTAGATGGCGTTGACTTCCACTTCTCCACCAACTTTTCCAAGATGGACGCTTGACTACGTAACCGGGAAGCCAGTTTGCGGAAGGGCCCTGCTGAACTGAACGGACGGCTTCAGCAATGACGGATGCGGGCTGGAAGGAGGTGTGTATCTGCCGGCTTTTGTGCCAAACTGCCGGTGGATGATGGGGGGAACAAACGAGGGAGGGGAGGGAGGGAGATAAAGTGTAACGATCGGGTTGCAAAGTAGGCCAGTCTGGTGGAATCAATTGCGGTGGCGGTTGGCGTAAAAAAGAGGGCGTGTTTTGTAATCAAAACCGATGGGTACGATACGTTCGGGTGGGTAGGTCAGAAAGGTAAAGGCCGGCTGAGGGGGTGAATGAATTCGGGCTGAGAGTGGGAATTTTTGTGGCGCGGGAGATGCGCGTGGGAGGGAAATATTGGTGGCATGGCTGAGAGGGACTGTAGGTACAGTAGTGTTTCTGGAGAGATGATGGAAATATACTGGAGTGAGTGCTGTGTCTTAGATGTGGTGGCAGAGTGTGCAGGTTGTATTATGGGTTACAGGTGCCGTTTGGGAGCTGGGAGGTCCAATATGGCCATGGTTGGACTAAAGGTGGTTGTCCATCGTGTGTGTGGTGCTTGAAGATTCTAGCTGCTTGTAATGGTGCCTTCAGTAACAGTGATAATTATTAACTGGTAGACCAACGAATACAGGTAAATCAAGTGTGACACTTACTCCATACTGTTTGGAGTAAACGAGGACTGTTTTCAGGCTGAAAAAACAAAAAAACAAATTGGAAGTGGTCTTATTTGCTGGTATAAATTGGGACCATAAAGGAGCTGTTGAAAAACGTGTTGTGTGAGGAAGAGCACTTGCACTAAGTCTATTTCTGGTGGTTAGGTGTGAAATAGGATTTTGTTCAGAGAGGAAACCCAATATGGAAGTGTTGTTTAAAGATGGTTTGGTGAACTCAGTTTTGGGATCATAGCAGTTTTGTAGAGGACACTGATAGTCGTGAAATGAGTTATAAATGATATGTGATCCATTGGTACAATACCGGAATGCTATCTACCTTGCTTAGGCCAGGTTGCACCATGGCAGGTTTTGAAAACTGCGATGGTGTGTGCTGGAGGCTACAGAGTGGTAGTGTCCTTTAAAAATTTATGCAGCCTGCCCATATGGTACCATATATCCTAACTAATATATTAATTTAGGAGATATTAGGTTAAGCCAGAGTAGGTTTTATAAACTGAAAAAACACCATCCTGTCATCTTGGGTTTGATCCTACTGATCCATGATTATTGTTACCAATCACAATGATTCATACAATAGTGATTTGCCCATTTGTTCTGAGTGCTAAACCAGCTTCAAATACCATTTACAGTTTTTATTCAGAGTAAATGGCTCTTTTAGTCTTGATGGTCAGCAGTAAGCATCGTACAGTCGTTCTTCATTGAAAGACATACGTATAATTTTTTTAAACAGCTTCACTTTATGGCCCTGAATCAGTGTTATTCAAACCACCTAAAATAGCACTTCCAGTTGGTTTTTCATCATGAAAATGGTTCCTTGTTTACCGTGTACTCCCGATTATCTTGTCTAATGGCTGCACGGGTGTCGCTAGATAATCAGAAAACAAGGATAATTGGAAAATGGTCCTATATATCCTAAAATGAGCTATTCCCAGGTTTTTAATGAACGACTGTACATACTGTATTCTGCTTTAAATCAGATTTAATCAAAATTAGAGACTTTACCGTAGATTTGTTAGTTTGTTTTCTGGGAGAAATCTGTTATATTTCTTTGTTTGTGAGAAAAATTGACATGTTTTTGGACCTTTTTTGTTTTAGCCATGCTCGGATAATCTGCACCCGGATAATTGGGAGTACAGTGTACTTCTAATAATTGGAAGTTTATGCCACACTAGTGTTTTTCCTAGTAAAACACGAATATGTTCTGTATTCATTGGTAAATGTACTTTATAATTACCATAACTTCTCATCTCTAGAGTAATGCTGAATATTGCAATTTCACCTGCAATAGCCTAATTGCCCTCATACAGTTGGAGGGTGATGTTTTGCGATGTTAATGGCATACTTAGCATTTATTGATATGCTGATGTATGGGAGACACCATACATTGACACTATCAGTAGGCTACTAGTAGACAAGTAGTGTTGGGGTACAATGAAAGTAGTTGTAGGTTGTTTTTCTCTGCTTTAAGTTGAAATTATCCATTCCTGCAGTAGCCTATGTTGTTTTGTTGCAAGTGATGCGAGACAGTTAGCAGATGTTGCTATATTGGCAGAGTTACTAATACCGTATTACCCTGCAATCTGCGGCATGCTGGTAAAGATTGGGTTGACTAGATTTTAGAAAACACACATCTGGTGGCAATACTGGCTTGCCGGTATAAGAAGGGGTCGGCTGGAATAGTGCGAGGTTTTGCCTATATTTTACCTGTATAAAACATAATTTTTTCATCTGTAAAATGAAGAACATGCTATAGTTTTGCAACCTCTTCCCCCATCATCATCATCAGAAATGGCTGTTGTAATTCACTACCAAATCAGAACAATAAGCCTTCCCCTCCACTCCATTGCTATCTGAGAATTAATGCATAGTGGCGTGAGTGTTACGGGATGTTGGAACTGCACCTTTTCACCTCCTCTACCACCCTTTGAACTAACTTACAGGCAGCCCTAGCTGCAGGAAAACTATTGTTTATGTCTCTACACCAGCAGGAACGATTCATTTGAAAAAAACATACTGTTACTGTCTTGATTTGAGAGGACCTCATGATGCAGGCTTATGGAGTATAAAATATGCACAATAACGCTCTGGCAAGGGAACCACATCAGAGGAAAATTAAAGGAGAATGTTTACTGGTGCGATGGATTTATTTCATAAGCCTCACACATCTGACAGTATTTGTATTCATTTTATCAGGAATTCTGATAATATATTTGAAGGGAAGGAGGAAAACAAGACTATTACCCCACTTTATACCAGCCGCAGCCCCCCACCCTGTGAACCTTGTTTAGGAAAACCATTTTCATATGCATTGCACTGAAACAATAGCACAATTTTTATGACTATTATCCAGACCACTTAAAGGGACACTCCACTCAAAACAAGTTGGGTTCTAAAAATCGAGCAAAAAATCCTGATTCCGAGGGTATAAGCAGTTTTTCTTAGAGACGAACGGTAAGGCCAGTGTGAAAGCTGGAAGTGTGTCGTTCGAAAACCGTGCGCGGGGCAGGTGGGCGCAGGTGGCGACGCCACCAGAGTGGAACGGGCGGAACTAGAGAAGGCATCCTGGCGCGGCAGTTGTTTGTTGAGCACCTTCTCTACGTCTTCGGTTTGCCGCGAGATGCTGTTGTATCGCCCTTCTTAGCAGACGACGCGAGACCATGTGTAGATATATGATTTTCCGTGTTACCGTTGGGCGTAGAAAAAAAACGATTGCACATTCGGAATCAGGATTTTTTGCCCGATTTTTGGGGGCCAACTTGTATTTTGAGTGGAGTGTCCCTTTAAAGCAAACCTTTAATGACAATATGTATACATGTATTTCAAGCATCCGGCGGATGTTGCGATGAATGTCACTCATCCCCACTTCACCTCGACTCCTCCATTCCCCCCATCCCAATCCAGGCACGCCATTGGCTGGGAGTGTTGGGTGGGTGGACTGACAAGTTAACCCGCCGGGGACTATAGATCAAAACCCGCATTCCCTACGATTAGTTAAGAGTGCAAACTTCAGTCCACCCTCCTGAAAAATTACACTTTTTGTCATGATTTCCATCACACCCCTCAATTGATCATGCAGTGCATTCTTATAGAAGTTACTCATGATGGTACTCTTGCTTACGATATATTGTTAAAGAGAACATCTTCTATCCTTTGTAATGTACGAGGGCTATTTTTAATTAAGTTCTGATGAGCTGTGAAATAAAAACAATGGAAATGACAAATATTTTAATGTTCGCAAAAGTGAGAGTCATCTTCCTGCTACTTCACATAGTCACCTTCCTGATTGAATCATTTGTCATAATGTGGCATGCTCTTTTGTAACCTTAACACAATCGACGGTCCGCCAAATGCTATGCTCACTCCGTAATCAAATTTCTCCAAGCTAAAGGACATATTGCAGCCAAAATTCATAGGAGATCATGTAATGTGTGTGGAGAAAAGCGCACGAGTGACATTGTTGAATCTAAATTTTCAAGAAGGATGAATTGATGTCCATAATGCGGAAGGTCATGGGAGAAAATCTGTGGAGACTGATAAGTTGTTGAAAAGTCAATAATGCTGGTTTAGAGCTCATCGGGTCACAATTTCTGACCTGTCTAATGATTTTCTCTCAAATTTCGGGGTCAGCACTTTATGACATTGTCACAGTAAAGCTGGGCCATCGCAAGCATTGTGCATAGTGAATTCAAGAACACCGAAGAGCTGAAACAGTGTGTGATAGGTTGGCTCAGTAGCCAGTTGGCATCCTTCTATGGGGTAGGCATACAAAATATGGTGCTGCATTATGACAAGTGAATGGAATGGCCCAACTATTATTATTATTTTGCTGCAATTGACTACTACTTTGCACATCATCATTATCAGGATCGAACTCTGAATCTTAGGTACTCTCATCCACATCGGTGTCATCAGGCAAAAGCTCACTATTTAAGCCCGACTCGTGAGACACAGCTGCTCGCAGCTGCAACCTACGCGCTGCCATATTTGAAGACGGAGGGTTAGGGCGGTTTTGCTGCAGAAAAGGCATTCATAACCTTGCAGCAAGAAAAACATTGTTTGATTTCTCGCCAACAAATGGCAGAAACTGGACAATCTCAGTGTACTTTATTAGATATTTGAGTGTAGTATATGGACGTGCGTGAAACTCAATTTGTGTCATTTGGTGGGTTAGGGCAGTATTGCACCGACCCCTTCAATTGGAAAATTAGATGGCCAAGTCCACCCCCACCAGTTGGGGTGGACTTGGCCATGATGTCATAAATTTTCCTACGCACTATTGTGCACAGAAAACATTTCTTTGTACTCGCCCTTTTGGCCAGGGTGGTCCAATACCTAATTAAAAAATTTCACAGTTGTAGGTTAATATTTTCATAATATATCTTCATAAAATGGAAATTTTGGACCAAGTTCACCCCATTTGACGGTACTGAATTTATTTTCATCACTCTTGTTTTTAATTCACAGCTCAGTGAAACTTAACAAAAAAATAGCCCTCATATTACATTTCATATGAGTCTGTACTTTCCTGCTCTTTGTTATTTAGTACCTTCCAAGTGTTCCCAGTTTCAAAGTGTATAAATAGCAATTGTGTCACATTTCTCATATTTATCTGGCAGCCTTGATCAGGTTCTAGTGGAGATGCTTGTTGGCCTGAACTGGTGTGAGGAACAATCTGCCTTGAGAACTCTGTAGCTTCTGAAACTTGCTAGCCAAAGCGTCTTTCTCTGGACATAGGTCTTTTGATACACACACAAATCAGGCTAGAATGTAGTCATCCTGAATGACGCAGTGCCTCAGTAGCAGTTGCTGCATGTTTGCAAGTTGACAGCATCTAAGACAGTGGTTTCCAACCTTTTACCAACTGCGACCCCCTAAACATGTTTCCATAAATGTGAAACCCCCCTTCCTCTCCCTCCCTAGGTCACTCCTACAACTGCCCCCTTTCCAGAAAACTTACACTCTGTATGGCCACAATTGGTTCAATTGGCACAGAAATTGCACAAAACACAGTTTAACCCAGGCCCGCGACCCACTGGTTGGAAAGCACTCATCTAAGACATCTCCACATGTATAAGTTACTGAATTGCACCCTGCACATGGTGCTTGTATACCATGATTATTTTCAGAATTGATCTCACATTCATATTGGTGAAACATTCATGGATGCTCACCTTAATTGCCTGACCTTAAAATATTTGGCATATAGTTAGGTTATTATGCCTGAGGAATGCCTGTTAAATAAACTTTCCAACAGTTCACTGATATACTTGCAGGTGAGGTGACAGGAGTGACTGGAAATGAGCTTGTGCTAGATCTTCACCAACTTGTATGGAAGATCAATTCTGACATGCAGCATAACATAGATGAGGTGGCTTTACCAAAATTAAGCTTTTTTTGTGCCCTTTTATGCTGTTCATGGGATGCTGCTGTTTACTCTGCAGTAGTTTTAACAGATTAAGTATCTCCCTTGTTTTTTCACTCTAATGGTACATTACTGGGTACCCCTATCATACCAAAACAAACAGCTCGTAGTGTCTGAATGGTTTCATTGTTTTGTATTTTGACAGGAGGGTGTTTATCTCCTGGTTTAAGGTGGAAATGAAGCTAGAGTCACTCAATGAGAATTTTATGAAAAAAACATATGTTACGCAGTTTTGTGTCCTCTTATCAATGGTGCAAAGAAAAATATACGTCACCATGCAAATTAGCGAACTAGAGGGCTCAGAAGTTCGCGATTTAACACGGGCCCTTATGGCAGAATTTTCAATAGTCCACAAAAAAATGATAAGCAAATGAGAATTTTAAAATTTAATGTGTAATATGTCGGGAATTATATACTG
>JYFJ02000615.1:0-119905 GCA_000934665.2 Catajapyx aquilonaris
TAGTGGTCATCAACCAAACTCGTTGACTAAACAACTTGCCAAAAAGTGGCGACGCTTGGAAACCGTTTTTTCCACTCTTCCTAGTATAAGCTCTTTGACTCTGCCTAATTCTTCCCAGCCCCAAAGCACGAATGTTTTGAATTAAATTTGATTATCACACATCCCTATGAACGAACCAACCCCCACCTATGGACTTGTTTCTTACTTTTAATCTCACCCAGAGGAAGAATAGTTTTCGGCAGTTTTACTGCTTATCCTCTTTGTTTCTCTCTCCATCTGTCCCACCTTTTTGTATTCTGATAACCACATTGCCATAGTTGCGTGGCTCTTTGTTACGCAAACAAACCAGAATTTTTACACCCTTGCAGTGCCTACATATGCAAGGGAATGAGCAGTTTTGTATTTAATATTGCTTGAGATCTAAGAAGATTTCAGTGTAATTATCCACGCTCTTTTTTTCCCCGTGCGAAGAACGGGTACCGCTGCTAGTTAGTATATAAAACTGATGACATAAAGTGAGGAACAGGTGCAAAAGGTCGTCCACAAAAAGGCGCTCACTGATCCATAGACCACTGTGCCACAGCAGAGGGCAGCAACTGACATGATGTTATGAATCGTAATCAGTAGTATATAGCTTATATTGCAAATGACGCTTTCCACATTTCCAGCATTTTTGCACAAAGGATGGCACTATTCAACAACATTTTTACATCAGGGTCATGCCCAGCATCTAATACACATGGCATGGCATTTAAACTGTGGGTTAGAAGTTATACTTCACTACCCTTCAAATAGATTTCCCCCTGATACAGCAGGATCGCAAGCATCTCACAGGTGGATGTCATGGTGGAAAGAAGCACATTAGTGACCTGTTTCACGAGGTACCATGCAGATGAAGACATTATTCCGATTTCTTATATTTTAAAAATAGGGCGACACGGTGGCGTTGCGGTTAGCGCAGCAGTCTTCCACCTCTATAAGGTCCCGAGTTCGATCCCCGCCGGGTCGGACGGAGGATATACTGGATACTTATGTGGATAGAGTTTCGATGGCTTCTCTCCGTGCTCGCGTGGGTTTTCTCGGGGTTCTCCTGTTTCCTCCCGAAATCAAAATCCATCACAGGGTGGGCAATGATTAACACATAAGTTTATCTCCAGATGAACTGCGGTTGGCATATGCCGTGTTTCCTCTGAGAGCCTCAATTGAAAATATGCGATCGAAAATTATAGCAACTCAATTAAACCGTAAAAATAAGTATTTAAAAAAATACATCTCCCTGTTTTCTCGGAATCGCTGGTTTAGATTTTTCGGTACTTTTGAACCTATAATAGACATACAGGGTGTATCATAAACACATAATGCAGCCCAATAACCGTTTGAGAGTAGGCCTATTTCATAAATAATGAACATATTACTGCCCAAATATCAATATCCACTGCAATAACTCCACAATCGAACGTGCCGTAATGTATGCACACGCACAGAGAGATCATAAACTTGCAATATTTTGGCCCGATAATGGGTCAGTATAATGTCTACTGCTGCTGCCCTGTCATTCTTTTGCCTGAAATTGGGAATTTACAACTATTGCGACATTACCCCACAGCACGTGCCAATAAACCCTGTTTAGTAAAACTAGAAGAATGGATAGAAAAAAACCAAGCAGTTTCATAAACATAAGAATCATCCATTATTTAGTTTCATCAAATAGAAGGAGATGGGGGGGGGGGGGGGGGNTTGAAACGGCTTCAGTCTCTTTCCCCCTCTTTTTTTTTTTTTGCACCTTGGTGTGAAAGTAGGGGTCTGAGCGAGCCTAATTTAACTGCGATGGATGAGTCAGGAGAGTCTGTCCAAACTCGTCTGCCTGCGGCCTGCCTGCCCCCCCAGTGATTGGCAACAACGCCACGATGCCAAAATTATCCCAGGCAGGTGACACTTTTCAAACAAAAAAAGAAAACTTGACTCTGGATGTAACCGACTTCAGGGGACCCCGAAAAAGTCTGTTATAACCGAGGTCTGTCAAATCGCCACTTTTGCAACGAATACGCAGTTTTCTGCTTTCCATGCGCTTATAATACCCACCACTGCATACATTCATGAAACTATATATCTTTAAAAATTCAATATCAGCTCACCCGTACATTACTCAGGACGAAAAGAAAAAAAATCCGTAGTTTCCTTTTTCCACCCCCTTGTTGCCAAATATAACAGAAAAAATATAATTTTGAGTAACACAAATAAATGACAGATGTACCCCGAAAATCGCTCCGCTCCTATGCAGGGTGTAAATGAATTCAACCGACAAACTTCTAGGGGTGATAGAGGGGACCAAGACAAACATTTTTGACATAGGAAACCGTGTCCGGAAACGCCATCTAGAGGGGGTTTATAGACGAGGAACGGGTGCGCTCAGACGCGTCACGCGAGAGGCGCAAGTCGAGCGGACTGTTTTGTTGATAGATGGCGCGCAGTTGTTGCCAGGTTATGGCGTAACGGGTCGTTGTAAGTAAACAACAACACGATACGCCATAACCTGGCAACAACAGAACCGCTGCTGACTATCCGCGCGTCTCCTAGTAGGCGGACTTTAGTTGCTAGATGACTCTGTTGTTGCCACGTTATGGCACATCGCATCGTTGGTTACTATCCGAGCGCCATCTATCAACAAAACAGTCCGCTCGCCTAGCGCCTCACGCGTGACGCGTCTGAGCGCACCCGTTCCTTGTCTATGAACCCCCTCTAGATGGCGTTTCCGAACATGGTTTCTTATGTCAAAAATGTTTGTCTTGGTCCCCTCTATCACCCCTAGAAGTTTGTAGGTTGAATTCATTTACACCCTGTATAGTATTCTCGCTTGCTCCTGCAAGCGGGAAAGGAAGTTGAATATTGATAGAAACACCATATTTTCATATTGCTGATTTCACATCTACCGTCAAAATGGTAAAATTCAATAGGCCTATAGTGGACTAATGTGCTGGAAGTATGCGCTCGTACGTGCATAATTACGTGCATCTATGTGTATTGTGTATATACGGTTGTCACTTGCCTAAATATCCACAGCAATGTTGCTCCAATATGACCTTAGCATTTGGCGAATCATAAAAATGTTTTCAAACTCATGTCCTAGTACTGTGTGGAACACTTTGCCAAATTACTTTTAAAATAGCAATATTTTTAGCAACATATTAATGTTGCCTTGAATAGGCGAGGGCCACAACTTTGAAGTGGCATGTGTATGTCCGTGAAGCAGTGTGAAGCAATTCTCTAAGTAAAAAAAAAAAAAAAGCCCCGTAACTCATATCAGCATTGTCCTACCTACAACACCTTTAAATCGTGTAGTCATTTTTTGAAATTTGGCACAGTTGTGGGGGGTGCCCTAAGCGACATACTAAGGGTTCTAGCAAGAAACACGTTCTGTACAAAATTAAACTACATTTAATGTCCACAAAACTGTCCGCGACATGTTTTCTGTAGGATCAATAGTTTATATTGTATAGATGAACATCTCCACCAGTCCAACTTTGTCAATTTAAAAAAACCTTACATCTTCGAATCTTTGAGAACCAGTGAGAAATATACCATAAGTTTCACTGTACTAAATTTCAACTCCACCACTTGTACATGACTAGCTGTAGCAGCTGTAGTATGTCGGACGAATGTCGGACCCAAACCGGATCCATTGCGCCAGTCAAACTTTGTCAATTAATATCTCGAATACAAAAATCATTACTTTTTTTTAAATGACGAAGAATTGGGGTGAATAGGGTTTCTGCAAGTGACCTTCCAGGGAATGGAAAGATAATATAATAAAATAGCGTAAAACCTGGTAAAACCAGTTCACAAAAGTTAATCCCGCTCCCCCCTCCCCCAGCTTACTGCGCAGTTGTCATTTTTGGTGACTGTTGAAAGCGTGTCTCATTCACCGAGTTCTTATGATTGTCACCCAGGCCATTGTCTCTGATGCCAGCGATATATTCTCTAAAAGCCACCTGGAAACTTCGCTGGGAACCTCTAGAGCCATTTTCTTGTTGTTAGTAATTGCACGGAGTAGTATAATTGAATAAGCCTGAAGTTATTGTTTCCATTAGCAAGACAATGTTCCTATTGAACAGAGACATGCATGTTCTCATCAAAATTAATATCAACTGAAGTTTTCGTGGTGCCTCTTCGCCTCTGTTCTGCTAGCTTTGTATTGTTGACATCACCGTAACAGACAAAAACCACTGCAGTTTTCACCATAATGTTTACGCAGATAAGCTATACTGATCACAAATAGAAGAAAACTTGCAGCCAACATTCCATTTCACATGGTGAAGGAGGAAGCCACCATCTACAACATTTTAAGGTCCATAGTTGTATAGGCCTTCTACTCTCTGCAGGAAATGCATCATAGAGTGATGACTTCGTTGACTTCCCCATTCCACCCGGGTCATTGAAGAGGGCCTATGGGAATGGGGATAACTCATACCGTACCTTAAAAAATCTGCAACATCTTCATCACTCTTTTTTGCAATAGCGGTTCTTTGGAAAATCATTAGAGGGTCAACAACCACTGGTTAGGGCACCCCCCCCCCCCCACAATACTGTGCAAAATTTCAAAAACTACACGATTTATTTCTTCTAATCAGCGTTATTTGGTCTTCCTTGCCTGGGCTATAAAAGGCACCTGCTACCAGGCACCTACGAATCACATGAGTCACATCTTCTTGGCTATATTCTTCTTGGCTATAACTAGTCCCACAAGCGGTTTATCGACTTTCCCAACCTAAAACAAGCCCCTTTCCTCACCCTTTTATCTTATTTATCATATACCACGGGTCTCACAGAAAAGCTCAGATCTGGCAGTATCAATAATTACAAGGAATATTGCCTATTTTGTCTTATTGTAACTTTAAATGTAGGTGGCAACAACATCTCTGCATGTGCATATACAGATATCATTGATATCATATAATATTATCTACAGGGTAGTAGACCGCTCACAAGGAAAGATCACGACATGTAAATGGAGTTGCTGAATGAAACTTGGCACAGTAGTCCAGGAGAGATATGGTTTGAGGTCAAAAAATTTGCAATGAAAATTAAGTTTTCACCATCGTCAGGGATGGAAAAAGAACCGCTTCTTCGGTTCTTTTTCCATCCCTGACCATCGTGTTCAGAAAAATGTGCAGAACATTATACCCAAAGTTCGACGAAATTTGGAGTTGGGGAACCCGCTGGAATCATGGAAAAATGGGGGCGAAAATGGGGTTTTCCGATTTATCTCGTAAATGGCTGCGTTAATGTGAATTCACAGAGAATACAACCCGAAAGACTGGACGATTCTACACATATTCGATCCCTATTATTTCTTTGTAGAGCAAAACGCTACAAAGTTTTCGCCGATTATACATTGACACCACATAACCACTCTAAGGAGATTTTTTTGCATATGTTCTGTTTTTACTCAAGTATTCATGTAAATAATGGTCACTTATCATTACTATACTGTAATAATAACCCAGAGACAAGCTATCATTGAGAAATGATTGGTAATGATAACAGCTAATATAACTTATAACTATTATTGATATCAGTATTATATTTGTTCCCTGCACATTTTTCTGAACACAGTGGTGAAACGTTCATTTCTATTTCAATTTTTTGGGGGTTAGGGCAATTTTTTTCCGGATATTACCTGGACTACAGAGGCAGGTAAGTTATTCGTTAACTGACTTCATGTAAAACCACCAACAAACACTGAGAAAATGAGCATTTCATTATTACACTGTACTCCCGATTATCCTGGCAAATGGCTGCACAGGTGTCGTCCGATAATCTAAAAACACTGATATTAAATTGGAAAAATTGACCTAGAAACCATAAAAATGAGCTCTTCACAGGTTTTTAATGTACTACGGGAGGCAAAGTGGAGCTGTGGTAAAGTACGCGCTCACGGATGTTAAGGTCCCGGGTTCGATCCCAACCCGGGGACACCCCCTTCATCTCGTGCAGAGTTAAGGGTCACCTCTGGCTTCGTCTCGGGTGGTATTTCCACAGACTAAACCACCCGGGGGAGTTCACTAAAAATTGCCATGTTTAAGACATTGCACTGCACCTTGCACATCCCCTCCTGTCATCCTGCCCATGGGCCCGGGCGTTTCAAATGAATAGGCACCGAAATGTACCTCATTAAATAAAGGTCCATGCGATATGCCCCCATGTGGGGGCGAAAGCACATTACCCCAGCATTATTAATGTACTACGGTATATAGAGTATGCTGCTTGGTTGAATCAAGTAAGGTGGGTTGTACTGGTTATAGCCATGCTAAGGTTTGAGAATTTTTCTAGCCGCCCCTTTTTTTTTTTTTTTTTTTTTTTGTAATTGTTCCCAGGGTAATGGACTTTCATAATAAAAAATTTAATTCCCCATGAAAATAGTTTTACTGGTCCAAAAAATGTGAATTCCAAAAGTCTACCTAGTCGTCATATGAGGAACATGTGGACATGATATGGCCACCCTTGTTCCATGATGCCGAAATTAAATAATTTTGGTGTGAAATCAATAAACATGATACGAAATGATCCTTTTTGTTATGCAAAAGTGGGTTCAAAACAGGAATTGCCATTAAAAATGAGGTTGTTTGCAAAATTGACATTACAATTTCTTTAAAAAAACAAAAAAAACATTTGAAATGATTCAAGAGAAGAGCACAAGACAAAATTGAGGTTGTTAAAACAAATTACTGTTCACAATTTGGACAAATAAAAATATAATACTTGATGTGGCCATGGTGCACTTGATGTGGCCATATCAGGAGCAGGTCAGCTTTTACGAAAATCGTTTGATTATGAACAACTCGTAAAACATACGCCATCAACGGCAACACCAATCGAAAGAGCATTAGACACAGAATAGAGTACGATGGCTTTCATGAAAAATGTATTTGAAAAACATGCATATAACAAAGAAGACGTACACGAGAAAAACAAGAAGAGGTCACACGAAAAAACACAAACCAGGCAACTGAGGCCATATGGCTCAACCTGGGTGGATGGGAAATGATCAAGTGGCACACTTGGAGGCCCCCTCACTGGCTGCTGATGCCATATAGCGGATTTCTGTGTTAGTTAACTCACAATAGCATATCAGGAGCATAACCGGTACAGTGTTGGACATTAAATATCGAGGGATTCGAGGCACTTTCAGTGGGGCTTAACGTCGGCCTATTTCTGCCTCTAAGGCTCAACACCGATGCCAGGGGGTGGTCCTCCTCCTGGAAATTTGGCCACTCTGGGGATCTTTAACGTGCACTCGCGCAATGTCACAAGCACACGGGACCGACGGCTTTACTTCCCCTCCAAAGGAAGGCGCGCTCTCACTTTGCTACCACCCGGAGAAAAGTCACCGACCTCGGCCGGGTTCGAACCCACAACCTTGGGACCAGAGGCGAGCACGCTAACCTCTAGTCCACCAAGGCCGGCTATCGAGGCCATCGAGGCCGTCCATCAAGGCACTGGTGGCTAGCGACATTTTCCAAAGCAGCAGAAGAAGGAATCGAAGATAAGGATACTGCAAGCCGAGCGAGCAAGATTCCTCGTTCTACCGCTTCGGAAAATGTCGCTTGCAGTATGCCTCGATATATGTCCAACAGTGTAAGACCACCTTCTATAAGAGCAAAAACATTCCCTTCAGTGAAAAAAAGGGTAGTAAGACCTCCGTGGCGGAATGAAAGTACTGAAACAAGGCAGGCGCACGCAAGACCTTCCCCAATTGATTTAAGGTGTACCATAGGTCTTACTCAAGCAATTACCAATTTACTGCTCATGAAATCTCCTTTCTGAAAGCCATTTGTGGAATTTTTGTCGTCCTACTAGCTAGTTAGGCCTACTTCTAACTTAGCAGTACAAGTGTAGTGAAATGGTACTGCTGTTAGCAGTAACTAGAGTAACTAGTAGTGCGACGAAAATTCCACCCATTAATTTTCCATAAGCCACTCCATACGAGGTGTGATCGAAAAGTTCCCAGATTTTCGGTATACCGTGCAAACCAGTGGAGGTACGAACTTGTGACGCTACGGGGAGCTAGGAGCACCTTTCAGCTATCAGTCTGAAAAATAAAGTCTTCATAGACTGTGCACATGTTTCCGAGTTTCGACCGTTATCTTGACACGGTGTTCTTGTGCTTCAGCGATTTTTCGAAATGGCTGATGTTAGGGAGCAAAGGATTTGTAGTAAATTTTGCTTCCAGTTCAACAAAATTTCGGCTGCAACCCACCGAATGCTGAACAAGGCTTTTGATGAGCAATCTGTAAGACAAGCAATAACATATGAGTGGGTTAACAGCTTCAAAAGTGACGCGCCAAGTTCGCAGCAAAATCAACTCAATGCTGATCATTTTCTTTGACATTATAGGAATTGTGCACATGGAGTTTCTCCCACCTGGTAAAACTGTCAACGGCAAGTCTTACTGCGATGGTTTGAGATGATTTAGGCTCAATTGGCTGGAGATATGGAAGAACAGAGACTGGTTGCTGCACCATGACGAATGCTGCCTGCACACACCTCACGTGTAGAGGTGTAGTCACGGACTTCCTGACAAAAAACAACATGACCACTGTTCCATACCCTGCCTATTCGTTTGCCCTGGCACCATGTGATTACTACCTCTTCCCTAAAATGAAATGTGGGTAGAAAAGGAGGCATTTGACTCCACTAAAGAGCTCTAAGCAAAATCGCAGCAGGTGCTAAACACGCTACGGCTGGCCAATTTTTTGGGGTGCTTCCAAAAATGGGAAATTCGCTGGGATCGTTGTATATGTGCCCAAGGTAACTACTTTGAAGGTGGCAGTGGAAATTAGGACTTAAAGTAATTATTAATGTTTTTATGAACACAGTCCGGGAACTTTTTGATCACATCTCGTATACGTGTTATCTGATATTAGGAACTTCAATATTAAGCACATTGAATCTCTAGACGATTGGTGCGAATTATTGCCATGAAACTTTCATGTAACCTCTTTTAGATGCTGATTTGAACTCTAATGTAATGCTGCTTTGGACATGTAAATGTAAATTGGTGAATTATAGAGGGTCTCTTTGATTGGATTCTGCATTTTCAGGAGTGAAAATTTCCAAGTCTGTGAGGATGGGTTTAATCCCCCCCCCCCNNCCCCCCCCCCCCCTCCCCCCTTTTTTTTCTTTTCAAAATAAAACCATGCCTACGGCTTTGAGAGTTTGCAGCAGTAATTTTTACGAGCCATTCCGCACATTACTTTAGAATTGCTTGAGTAAGACCTATGATACAGCACATCAATTGGGGAAGGTCTTACGTGCGCCTGCCTTGTTTCAGTACTTTCATTCCGCCACGGAGGTCTTACAACAATTTTTTTTTTCACTGGAGGGATTTTTTTTGCTCTTATTTCAGTTCTTTTTTAAAACCCCTTAGCTACCAGCTATACCGCCATCTAACCGAAGCAGGTTGGCATAGTGGATAAGGCGTCCGACTGCTAATCGGGAGGTCCTGGGTTCGAATCCTGGGGCCGGCAACTCTGACAGTGGTTTTCTGTGGTTTCCCACGGTCCTTCCAGGAAAATTCTGGAGTTGTTTCCGTAATTAACAGGCCACAGCCGCTTCCTTCCGTCCCTATCCCATCCCAAAAAGTGCAGTAAAATGAAAGCAAAGAGTTCCAGGCAAAAAAGAAAACTTCCCCCCTAAAGAACCGAAAAAGGCTGATAACGGGGTATGAATTATTATTATTATTATTATTATTATTATTATTATTATTATTATTATTATTATTATTATTATACCGCCATCTACTAGATTGTCTCATACACGTACTCTGAGGATAAGGACAAGATATTTTACAAAATAATAATAAAAGCTATAGCGATATACGTATCATATACTAACATGTTTATGCTATGCACTACAGTCTGCACTATGAATGCATTGGAGACAATTTTCGTCGCTTAGAAGTCCCTAAAATGATTTTCACAGAGAAAGTCGTAAAAAAAAAACACACAAATACTACTGCTACCAGCCAACAGTTAATCCGATTTAATTATGAAATAGCCTATATGTTAAAATATGAGGAATATCTTTTGACTGACTTTGGCCTTGGGTAGATGTATTCTCAAACTGACATTGCCAGCTGCTGAGGAACATGGGCTTGATCCAGAGGCAGATGACCTCCAATCTCGTATATTCAGGTGAGGCTTCTTGCATATATTGCATGTCTGCGTCTGAACACGAGACATGGCCGAAGAGGGTGCATATATACTTGAAGGAAAGCGGAGAGCAGTGAAGACGGCTCGAAGCTGTCTTTGCTGCTTTTGCTTTGGATTCTGAAAATAAAAAAGAACAGCTCAGATTAAGTCACACATTAAATCACAGTGATCTGATCCCCAGCGAAAATGCCTTAAAGTTAATATCTCTCTTTTTGCGAAACAAAAGGAATGTGTGCTACTGAATATCTGTTGTGTAGTTAGTATGTATCCATCGTAGTGTATGACATTGTTGATTAAACTTGATAGATTAACATTCCAAAGCCTAGTCGAGTCTTTCAATAGCTACCTCCTAACGCAACAATATCAGATAAAGACTGGATATATGTTGCTAACTTCCACAGAGTCTTGGTAAAAATAATATTTTACAGAGACATTTCAATAATTGCTTTACCAAGCATACTTGGGAAGGGTCTCCTCGACCAAAAGAGGCACAGATCAGTCGGTCAAAGGTCAAGGTGATGTTGGTTGTGATTTTGGATTGGAAACACATTTTTCTTTATGAATTTGGACCATTTTGTCAAATTGGCAAACAAACAGTGCCGTACTAAAATGTTTTAGTGCATTTGAGGGATGCTGTTCCCAGGAATGGCCTCAATTGTGGGAACGACAGACTCGGGTATTGCGTCATGGCAATGCGCCGGCTCACACATCGCTCCTCGTCACCAGTTATCTGACGAAACATCAGACATCCGTTAAGTGCCAAATCTACCCTATTCTCCGGACTTAGTCCCACCAGACTTTTTGCTATATTCAAAACTTAAAAGCAATTTGAAATGACGTCATTTCCGAACCATAGAGGCGATTCATGACAATGTGACAAGAGATCTGCGCGCCATCATAGAAAGTGCGTTCCAGGAAGGATTCCAACAATGGAAGAAAAAATTAAAAACTGTCGATCGCCAGTAGAGGGAACTACTTTGAAGGGGACAGTACTTAAAATTATGCAAATTGAGCAATAGAGTCTGTATAGAAAAAGTTGGGTCTTTTTTTCAACACCCCTCGTATGCAACGAACAGTCAAGGTGAGTTTACGTGTCAGGGATTTGACGAGCGAAATCTTCGCCGAGCCTGAGTAACCCAAGTAACCAATATTGTTTGAGGCGAAAATCGATTGTTAATTTCAGCCTCGGTGAAGATTTCGCCCGTCAAATCGCTCACATGTATGGAGGGGGTGCGGGCAAAAATTGGTTGGGTGAATGTGCATTGGGTGGGTTGTTACGGAACCGCCAATAATAGTTTCATATGACCTTGCCAATGCAGCAGGAAACTCCCTGCCTTGTAACTCACTGTCAGTTAAACAGCTCCGAACTGTTTATGTGATATTTCAACACTCTACAGCTGGAACTAAGCCTTCCTAAATGATGGCAATGATGTGAACTTCAGTACTTTAAAAATATTCATTAAAAAAGGTAACAAATACTGGCCTTCAAGATCTCTGGTGAATCTTCATTGCCTGGCTTTACATGACGAGGCTTCTGCCTCTGGATCCCACGGGAAGACAGTGCCATGTCACTCTCCTCAATGCTGGGCTTCCTGGTGTTGCAATTTGCAATCATGTCATCCATCAGTTCTTGACGGCCTTTGAACTTGCTCTGAAACTCATCGCATTCCTTCTGCAGCTTCAATACCTCCATCTCAGACTTAGCCAAAGAGACCTTGAGAGAGTCTTTGGCACTAGCCACAGGGCGTAACTCATCATGTGACTGCCTGTTGCGCTGCCTCCATTTGTTCAGATCCCTAGGAATAAGAAGAAAAATAATGCACAAATGCACCTACAAGTTCAACGTTCACTTGCACACTATCTTTCCATGTCATTGGTCACTGGGTTCTGCCAGGGTATGTTTGATTAGGCTGATTAGGTAAAAAATATTGATGCATGTTGATGGGTGGGCAAAAATATACGAACTCACATCCGGTCTAGTGATTGGTTAAATTAATTTCATAATAATTGTCATTCACGAAATGTATGGGCGACACAGTGGCCGAGTGGTTAGCGCCGCAGCCATCCATCTCTAAGGTTCCGAGTTCGATCCCCGGGTCGGACAGAGGATGCTTATGTGGATAGAGTTGCGATGGGTTCTCTCCGTGTTCGCGTGGATTTTCTCAGGGTTCTCCCATTTCCTTCCACAATCAAAACCCATCACAGCAAAGGCAATGATTAAAGTCGGGTAATTAAAAGATGATCCCCTAAGAGGTCCATCCAACTTGTTGCCAATTCCTGCATGTGTTTGTGAACCTTTTCATCCATGACATATGTCCTTCCAGATACAGATGATGATGAAAGAACTGGAACTTCTCTGAGTAAATTGTCGTAGGGTACCCACCAACAGTCATTTTTAGTTGGAAAAAAGTAATAATTTGCACCCCGTGCTAGGGCCATGGGCCCTCTTGGGAGGGTGGAATACCACCATATTTTTAATCTGGAACTCTTGCTTTCGTTTTTACTTCTCGTATATGGGGATGGGATAGAGACGGAAGGGAGCGGCTGTGGCCTATAATTACGGACACGACCACGGAATTTTCCTGGTGAGACCATGGGAAACCACAGAAAACCACGGTCGGGGTCGGCGGCCACCAGGATTCGAACCAAGGACCTCCCGATAAGCAGTCGGATACCATATCTCCTCCGCTACCACTGCTTCGGTAGTTGGCCAAAAGTATGTTGCTGAAGGACCCGGCGGATGCATGACCTGAACTTTAGCATCCCTTTCCTCTGCCCAGTTGTCCAGTGTCTTCCCTATCCACCACTTACTGTCATAGATAACTGCATAAAACCTTTCTGGAATAATATTGACCAACTCTTTTGTTTCACCACAGCCTTGAAAGATTTGTCCTTGAAAGAGGGTTTGAAGAAGTGGTTCTCTCTGGTGCCTACTATTGATAAGGCATTATCAAACCGTCTCTTCAGGATGACTTCATTTGCATCCACTTCCGCTGCTGGTGTGAAAAACACCTGAATTCCTAATGTTTTTAGAGGCAAATTCAAACAGATCTTTCGCACTCAAAATTTGTCCCTCCGTGGTTCTCTGAAGCCTTGCCCTTGTAGCAAGGCTCTTAATTGTTCCCCCTACTCCATCACAGGCATTTTTGCAGCGGACCATGCAAAATCTACAAGCAAGTCAGTCCAATTGTTGGAAGATGAGGTCAATACTGTCACTATTTTCAACGTGGATGCGGTGACAAGACATCCTGCCCCAATGAAAGTGAATTAATGATAGCTGGAAAGTCAACTGAGATGGAAGTCGACTCCAGAGCACCTGCAGCATCATGGATTACTTGTACTTCAAGAAGAAGTGGCCAAATCAGGAATATGAGCTACGACCACTGTATTTTCAATTACGGACGTGGTCACAGCATCAGTTAGAGGTTTCAGGCTGTTGGAAGGTTGAAGTTGTCTACTAAGGACAGCAACATCAACTCCCATTAGTGGTGGCAAAATACGGCGGACCATGCATGTTGGGCCGCGACTGGTTCCAAGCCTTGGGAATCAAAATAGTGGGCTCACCTACAGTGGTGGATCCTGGGGCAACAGAAGCAGGCACTAGAGTTAGACCAGGGGGTGAGGAGAGTGGGTGGACAGCGGCCACAAGGAGGGTTCCTTCCACACTCTGTGGATGCTCAGCTCAGGCATGAGAATGATAGTCTCAAGCTTGCACTGGCACGAAGCTCAGCAAGTACGAGGAAATGGGAGGTTGAGCTACAGACACTGAAGGACAACAACAGCCAGCTTACTTCTGCCCTGCAGGAGTTAGCGGCCAACATGGAGGACTGGAAGGGACAGCTACAGTCACAGAGGTCTCCAAATAAGAAGTCCACTTCTGACAAGAAGGCCATGTGCACCAAAGGAAAAGACCTTAGGTGAGAAGAAAGCTGACAAACAGCCATTGGCAGCTGATAATGAAGAATCCTTGAATCATCAGCAAGATCAGAAGTGAAAAGAAAGAGCGTACAATGTGAATTCCTATACCTATTCAAAACCCAACAATGACCCAGACGAAGAAAAAACACACCTCTCACACTTCCATTTATTAAAATAATAATAATTGTGCTCCATGTGGCTCCTTCCTGTCTCACAAACATGCACCTGTCCCAAACTCACCGTCAGTTTGTTACCGAACCTGTGCACAGCACCCCGAAGGATCGACCTTCCTTCTGGGCCATGGACCCGAGTGGAACCTGGCCAGGGAAGCATACTACGCCATGAAGAACAAAAGACCGCAACTTCAGACCATGCTTCAGACTGGCCCAGCTCCATGAGAGGCCCTAACCATGGTCTTGTCTTATATCGTTCTATTCGTTCCCGATTCGTTCCAGATTCGTTCATATAAAGTTCAGCTCGGTCCCCTGTAGGGTCGCCACATATGCCAGGGATCAAGCCAGAGATTGAGTAAACGCGAAAACCAATAAATCAATAAATCTTTCCATGTTTTCTTTCAAGTAAAAATAATCTGGCTCTTAAATATTTAACTTTAAATGTCTGACGCAACAAACGCGTCATCAGCAGCTGATCACATTTTAAACGCGATGCGAAATAAGCCGTGATTTTGATGCAAAAGAGCAGCGATTTTTTAAACCAAAAAAATTACATAATTATGATCACAACCTATTTATAACAGTGCGCATCACATTTCGCGCAGTTTGCAATGTTGGCATTAACAACGAGAGTTGGTATTTCTGTAGTGTGGATGTACTAAGCTGCACTTATTTCCAACGCTACGCTTATTATGGGTGAGGACAAATCGGGACAAATGGTCAACGCACGTATGCGACATTGCCAAGTCTCCGGAAGGAATATCAGATGCCCAACTCTGGCAACGTTGTTATCAGAACAGTGGAGCTGCGCGAATGTGGGTGCGCACTCCCTAATAGCTGCGATGCTATGAGCATCCAGGTATAGCCGCGAGTTCGGAAAGTAGCCGCGACCAGTGCAGCAGACTGCGAGTGATGACAAGATGGCGCGATTGCTGGTACTCCTCTCTCAGGTTTGGTCACCACCACCTCCGAGGTCAAGGGTCAGGCGATGGTGCGACCCGGACTAGCGCTTGGAGCATGACCCCAAGGACAGGCCTGACCGTCTTCCTTCTGGGGACACTCTCCGCCTTCCTCTTCTCCTCCGTACTGCTGGTGGTGCTCCAACACTTGTCGGAGTACGGGGCCAGCAATGAACGAAGCAGGGCCGTCGAGCTGTTCCTTCTGCCCGATGCAAGTCAGCTGGAGGTCGTCGAGGATGGACCGGATCTGCATCAGCTGTATCTCATACCCAGAGGGAAGCACGACGATGTTGACAACAACAGTACGTACCGGTACTCTCATTGACAGTACAGCGCTTAACATGTTCAAATTGCAGGCTTGGAAGCTGAAGCGCTTAGTTCGCTTGTGGCGGCGGTGGAGATGAAGCGGATGGGAAAGCATGAGAAGGCGCTGAAGCTCTTCCGCCACGCCCTTGCGCTGTGTCCAAAGCATCCGGATATTCTCAACCACTACGGCGAGTTCGTGGAGGAGACGCAGCGGGATGTGATCGCCGCAGATGCGCTGTACTCACGTGCGCTTGTGTACTCCCCGCGGCACACACGTGCAGCCTCCAACCGGCGCCGTACCCTCCCGCTGGTGGAGGAGCTGGACCAATCCCGATTCCGCCGGATTGACGCCAAGAGGGACGTCCTAGCCAGCATCCCCGGGTCCAACGCGGCATTACGACGGGTTAAGAAGGAAGCGTACTTCCAGCAGATTTACCATACGGTTGGGATCGAAGGAAACACCATGAGTCTAGCGCAGACCAGGCATATTGTGGAGACTAGGATGGCCGTGGGTGGGAAGAGCTTGATGGAGCATAACGAGATATTGGGTCTAGATGCTGCGTTGAAGTACGTTAACGCCACGTTGGTGCAGAAGCTTGGCGAGATCACCGTCGAGGATATACTCGAGGTGAGTATGCGCCGATTGTGTACCTGACATGTGCTGAGTGACTTCCATTTGCAGGTGCATCGCCGTGTGATAGGGTACGCCGATCCACTTGAAGCAGGGCAGTTCCGCCGCACGCAGGTGTATGTCGGCGACCACATTCCTCCGTCTCCGACGGACATCCCCCCGCTGATGAACCATTTTGTCCAGTGGCTCAACTCGGCCCAGGCGCTCCGTCTTCATCCGATCAGATACGCAGCTGAGGCCCACCACCGACTTGTGTTTGTCCACCCCTTCAGCGATGGGAACGGGCGGACATCCCGCCTGCTAATGAACCTCATACTGATGCAGGCAGGGTATCCGCCTGTCATAATCCGCAAGCAGGATAGGATGGACTACTACGACCACCTGGAAGCAGCCAACGAAGGGGAGCTGCGCCCGTTCGTACGTTTCGTGGCCGATTGCACCGAGAAGACGCTGGACGTCTATCTGTGGGCCACCAAGGAGTATGCACTCGACTCTGTACCTGCTACGATCGTGACGGACTACAGTGGCTCTGAAAGTGATGACGAGGAGGATGATGACGTTATACGGACCTGACTTAGTGGCAGAATCTCTCGGGTTGAGTTCCTGCTGGCAATAGGGGCTTGTCATATTCCGCCGCTCTCGGCATTGTTTTTTTATAAATATGGTGCATATGTGCCAAAGATTTTACAACCAACTGTTTACGTAACAAAAAGTACACACAATCGTTAGCAATATTTGAATGTTCTGCTTGTGTGCGCGCAAAGGAAGTCAGTTTTGAATTGTATCGACATTACACGTCAAGCGATCAATTAGCAACCGTCTTCCGTACACATGTTCTGCAATGTTGACTCTTTAAGTACACTGAAAGAGGGCACATATCCACAGTAAAATCTGGAGAATTTATCAAAACCAGATTCTCCAGTGCACATTCCTGCCGCATAAACTGATGGGCCCATTTGTCAGAACATATCCCACCTCTCTTCAATACTCGTAACTGGCTAGCTGATGATTATGAAGCGACGTTGATGTACCTACAGTGGAAATTGAACAAATGTGCTGATGCTCACAATCACAATTTTGAAGTTGCTTCCCAGTACCCCTATCCAAAATGACTAATCCGCCAGTCAAGTGCGTCCATTAAAAATCGGCTGAAATTGCGGCCACCCTAAAACAGGTCCGTGGCGCAACGTTTCCTGACCAGAACGAACCCAGTGAAATTGCAAATTGTCGTTATCAAATCATGCGGCTGCCAGTTCGAGTCTCCCACGTTCACAAAAAAAATGCCCCTACTGCTAGTCTTGTTAGTCAAATCATTTGACAAAGTATTTAACGAGTGGCAGGCCACTCCAGATTTTTATTTTTACCATTAATTTATTGAATTTTATTCCCATCTTGTTCATTCTTGTCCCCACAACATGTATTGTCGCAAATTTCTTCCCCCCCGTCCCACCCCGCCCAAAAAACTGTACATTATACAACAATTCTCCAGATGTTAATATATAATATATCTATGATGCAACTTTTTTTTAAAAATCATTTAATGTTCAACTTAGTGGCACCTCCCTTGTTTATTTAATTAACTGTGCATCTTCACACGATACGAAAAGAGGGGGAAAGAAATATAATTAAACAACAGAAAAATGCACAAAAACAACAGATTGATAACGTCTCTGCGTCTGTGCATTTAAACGGCTGATCTCACTACGCCAGCAGACACAGGAACCAAAAAAAACAAAACCACACAATTTAAACTGAGCTCTGATACAGAGCATCCGAGACCAGCAAATGGAGGGGAAAAAAAATTATAAAAAATCCAGAAAGCAGGAACACCTAGGAAAAATTTAACATTTTAAGATCGGACGTGTGGGGAATGGCTCTTGACAAACCAAAAAGAAAAGGTCCTGGATTAGCGGGAAACAGGGGACTAGAAAGAGGCGACTTTTTAAAAGCGTTAAGGAGTATAAATAACGTTAAGTAGAAAAGTTACGAAAAACTCGGACCAGGAACAGGGGACGATTCGATCTCAAAAAACACAACTAAAAAAAAAAGGTCTGGGCCATCCCACACACATAAATATTATCGCCACAAAAATTAAAGTATTTGGGGGCATCTAAACAAATATCACTAAGTTAATTTCTCGGCAGGACGCCTTTCAGCGTACGGTAACGTTCTCCTTTAAACACCGCATAATTCCGCTTCCTTGAAAAACATTCGGAATGAAGAGGTTTTTTTTAAACGTACATAAATAAACCAGGGTTATAATGACGATTTAAACCAAAAGTCTGGGGGAGTTAAAAGTTAGCAAAGAGAGGGGGGGCAGGCAGGGGAAGGGTGACAGGCTTGGAAATGCACACACCGTTCATCTCTCTCCTCAGTCTTGGAAAACACCCCCAAACCCACGCCACATTTCACCACCTCCACCTTTTAAATTCCCAAAGCTTTTTTCAACACCAGTGGTTATTTTTTTTTTTTCAGCCAAGATTTTCGTTTGTGTTGCCTTTTTTAATACGTTTTTTTCAATTAAAATTCTTCAATATGGGCGCTTCGAGATGGGCGTCTTGATGTTGCGGCTGATTTTCTCTTCTTCGACCAGGAGGGATCGGAAGGACAACACCTTGTCGCGAAGAACTCCCAACGCCTCCATCTTCTCCGAGAGCAGGGCTGCTAACTGTTGCGAGTAAGCTGCAGAAAGAAAACGCAATTAGCACGCAGAATCACTCCGGACCGAAACTCAGATTCAGTCCACTAATTGTTTTTTTTTTTGCAGGGCAGTACTGCAGGCAATACAAAATTGTATTACCATATGCGATACCGCCCAAAAGCACCTAATGGGTTAGCAGATGCGGACAAACGTTTCATACCCTTAGACGTGTTTAAACGGTGTGCTAGCCGGCACGACGCACTGCTAAATATATCTTCATGAGAGTGCATCGAATTTTGGTGGTCTTTGGGTAGGAGAGGAAAGATTGGGAAGAGTAGTGACACTTCACAGCATCCAGAAAAGGAAAATGCAAAGGAGTAAGGCAACGGTAAAGGAGGCAGGTCTTTTCCAACCCATCCCGGAGGAAGCCTTGAACTCACCATCCTGGTCGTAATCAACGTCCTTGGTCATGTGCAGCAGCCTGGCGTCCTCCTCCTGCCAGTGGACCCCGGCGTCCACCACCGACTTGTGGCAGTCCAGCAGCTCGTCCTCCACATCCTGCAAGTGGGACACTGCCTCGTGGAAGGTGTACAAGTCCGCAGAAAGCTCCCCTTCATTGAGGGACCTCAGCTGGGCCAAGTCGCTCTCCCCGTACGCGCCTCCCAGGTTGTGGTGGTCCACTTTCATGGGCTCGTCTCCGCTTGGGGGAGAACCAGACCCTGAGTGGGACCCACATCCTCCGCCACCTCCCTTGATCTCCATGGGGTCCTGTGCGGCCAGCTCTTTGACGCGATCGGCGTAGCGGAGGGTGTTCAGGGAGTGCTCACAACTGGACATCCCGGGGCTTATCATCGCAATCATGCAAGTCTTGGACTTCTCGCCGATAAACGAGTCGCGAAGGACCTGCAAATAAAAATAAAATGCTGATACGGCCGGCCGCTAACGACGGCCGTCTCACTTTACCTGCGTGAGTTTGCTGGCTCTGAAGGGCAGGTGAGCCCCCTTCCTCCCTAGTGCTCGTATGCATTCCTTGAGCGCCAGGAGAGATTTGTTGATCTCGGCCCCCTCCATCCGGGTCTGTCGGTTGGCTGACGAGGTGTCGGCCCCCCTCTCGTTCCCTGCCAGATCAATGAGGGAGAACTTCCCATGCACCTTCCCGTGGCTGCCGCCCCGCAGGATGATCTGGAACACAGCGTGGGATCGCGAGGAGTTGGTGTTTGCCGAGGTCTGGCCTGAGGTCCGGGCGGCGTTCCCGTGCTGGATCAGCTTCAGCACGTCCTCCACTCCGTTGACCTCATTCTCCGTCAGACCCACTATTTGCACCTGTCATAAAAAGGAGGAAACTCAAATGTAACTGGGTACGTTCCGATACAATCATTGCAAAACAATGCAACAAGTACCTGCTGCTTCCCGTCTTCAAGTACTCTGAGCTTGGCCTTCCCCGCCAGGAGGTCAAACACTTTGCCACTGTAGATCTCGAAGAAGCTGCAGGACACCCTGAGACCCATGGACCTGTAAGGCTGGGACTTGAGCAGCCGGAAGACGTCCATGGCCGCCATGGCGTAAATCCCCTTCTTGCAGTCCTGAGTCTTGCCGTGGAAGTCTCCCCCCATGGTGTGGGTCTTGCCGCTGCCCGTCTGGCCGTACGCGAAGCAGGTGGCCATCCCTCCCTCGAACACGGTTTGCACCAGGGGACGCGCGGTGTACTTGTACACGATCTCATTGTTGCAGCTCTCGTCGAAGGCGTAATCGAACCGGAAGCGCTGGTTCTCCAGGTACTTGGTGAGATCCACCTTCAGCTTCGGCTCGTGGACTATCGTCTGGTCCTTGGTCGGAACCGTAACCACGTCCACTTCCTTGCGTGCGTTCTCTGAAACAATCGTAAACATTGTAGAGTACCACAGTGTTAGACATAGCATACTGACAAACTCATCCTATACGCATATCGTTAAAATGCCGATCTTTGTCAAACCGATTTAGGGAAATTAAAGAGAATGACTAAGTCAACAATGGAAGGAATAGCAGCTACCCACATGGGGCGTGCAATGAATGAGACACGACAAACATGACAAAGTAAGTGAACAACAATACGGAAAAACTTGGGGATCCATTTTACATTTGGGTCTAAGTTTCCTGGACATCAACAGTCGCAGTGCAATTTGCAAGAGCTAGTCATTTTGTCAATGCAATTTTTGGCATAACTGCGGCGAATGACGTCGGCCAAACCAGCACGTCGGGAATGTCCATAAATATAAATGAATATTGACTTCAGCATGGAGCTGTCCCAATTCGACTGCAAAAATCGACCTCCACATCCGCAAAGGCCGTACCTTTCTTGTTCAGAGGCCGCTTCCTGATGCAAACTGTGATTTGGTGGTCCTCCACAGCGTCCTTCTCGTTCAGAGGCCGGAACTCGATGTTGCCCCGGTACTCCCGGATCATGGCCAGGAATTCCCAGTTCGGGTTCCCTGGGTCCATGTTCATCAAGGCCTCCTTCTCCTCCTTCATCTCCGCCTGCCTCTGGCGTCTGTCCTCGCGATTCTTCTTCAGCTTCTCCACCTCCTTAACTACGTTGCTTCTCCTGCGAGCCGCCGCCGCCTGCTGCGCTGTCATGCCTGCAATGTTGTTGTTGTTGGCCGTGTTGCTGCTTTGCTGGATCGAGCTTTGCCGGCTGACCGTCCCACCCGAGGTGGCGACTGGAGGAGGTGGGGCCGGCATGTTGCTCTCCGGGATCTTGTTCAGGGAAGGGCCTGGAGGCGCAGAGGTGACTGAAGACATCGACTCTCCATGGTGGCCATTCGTGGTCGGGCGGGCAAAGCTTTGGCGAGTAGCACGGATTGACCCTCCACCCTGGAAACGTTTCGAGGCTGGAAAATAGACCAGAGTGTCAGAATCCACTATTTCAAAGTCACACCATACGAAGCCAAGCACACACTGACAAGCAACGCTTGGAACAAAAAGCTTCAAGTATGATTGCATTGTGCAGCTGCATCATGTGCAGCATTCCCATGTGGTAGGAATTTGGCTGTCACTTCTACAAGACGGTGGTCATCAGCCTGGACAATACTCTCTTCACATACTACAAATGCGTTTAACACAAGAATGCCATGATACAGTGAAAGCACATGCAGTTGGTGCGTAACTTGCATCCAATTCAATTTCGTTTTGCTCTGAAATGTTGCAGGATAGACTAGCTACTTTATGCGAAGTACAAACAAAGCTCGCGGGTGTTACATAAAACCTAGCTTATATTGCATGTGGTAAAGCTCAATAGAATACGACTTCATAGATCAGTCAGGCCTTCACATCCCGCGAAGTGAATGGGACTACCAGTTCTTCCTTCGGGTGAACTGCTACGTGATTGTTACGCTACATGCGTTCTACCCACATGAAACAGAATCACTGCTCCGTCCCCACGCACATTAAAATACTTTCAACTACAGAACTGGGCTCTACCTTGGTTGGTGGCTGTGCTAGGCGACCCTGCGCCACTCAAGGGTATGAATATAAAACCAGAGGAATTAAAGTCGGACAAGCCGTCTGTGTGATTTTCCAAAGAGGTTTCTTTCGGTTCTGGTGTGGCCATGATCCTAAGCCCCTTCTTTTTTGTCACACTAACAATTTTTGAGGTAAAAAGTTCAGTCTGTCGGGGGCTCTCAACTCCAATACTGTGGATTAAACAGGTATCCATGGAAACACAACCCCCCCTCCACCCGCAACAAGGCTAGGCACTACAAACAAACTGCGATCCATTCAGCACAAAACGGAGCCTCTCATTCCAACCTGAAACTACTGCTATTGGACTAAATCTACAAACACAACAAAGTGCTACAAAGTGCGAAGTGACGTAACGGCACAGAACACAAAAAAAAGGCAGGCAGACGAATAATACCAAATGTTTACCATAGTTGGTAACAGTGGAGTCAGTTGCCGCCACCTGGGTTACTGCGGCAGGGAAATGAAAAGAAGGCACTACTCAATAACTACACACAAAAAAATTACATAATGTCAACTTGCGCAACGACAATTGCCCTACGAGAAAGGCATGAACTCTGCTCTTTAATTATTAACCTCCACTTTTAGATATCACGAGGCAAGCCTCGAGACAGCACTGGAGATGACACTATAATTAAGTTGTACCTCCACTTCCCTCTTAAGCTTCCCAACGCACGCAGCAGATTTAAAACTGATCAAACTACTGTCCGCAGCAAAGGTTCCTCCAGTACTGAGCTGCGGAGCCACCAAGACACACTAAATGATGCATTGCAAAGGGCAAGGTAAAACTCCCTCCAAATCAATACCCTGGGGGGGGCCCTCTTTGTGACAGTCCAAAATGTTCAATATGAATGCCACCGGTACCCCCAGCAACTAACTACCTTTGTCCTGACCTTGCTTACCTTTGTTGCTCGGCGCCACCTGCACTGACGGCCTCGCCACAAACTGAAACGGGAAGGTCAAGGCGAGGTTAGACATGGAAAATTGCATCTTTCCCCCCCACCAGGTAGGAACTCCATAAAAGCGCCATGCACAAGGAATATCAAGATCCGATATTTTCATGAGGACTCTAACCCTCCCAAAGAATCTACGGCTGATCTTTCCTACGCGACGTAAGTGGCAGGCCGACGAACATTAGTGTGGCTTTGCCACTAGCTCTCTGAACTTACTACCCCACGCCTCCATCATTTGGTCGTGTAGTAAAGATCATCCGAATCTACACCTTTCCCTTCCAAAATATACAAGCCACCAATCCTGGGAAAAAGTATTTACAAAGTGTCACAACCAATCGCCGGTCACATGAGCGTATTTACAATGGGTCGAATATACCACTGCTAGGTACTTAGCAGTGAAGTGTAGGATAAAAATTCAAACCCATATTTTTATGGGGTCGAATTTTCGTCCCACTGTTAGTCACTCCTAACTTTAGCAGTAGGACATAAAAATTCGACCCCCCAATATTATTCTTTTTTCAAAAAAAAAATCATGCACAGACAGAAAGGGACACTTACTACACCCATGCATGTCCGGCCCTCATCTAACCAGGCTCTTCACCTGCCTATAAGTCAACCCCCCTCCATAGTTACGTGACATGACGCACGAATAATTTCCACCCCCAGTCAGTGTCACGCACTCTAGGACACGCAATAATTTGGCAGGGTGTATATAGGATTTATTTTTTCGACCCCGGCCTCGTTTAAATACCCCCCATTACGGTACACACACCAAGTGTCGTGGCTTATCAATCTTTACGGAAGTCTCCGGAAGTTAACTCGCGCATGATCCCAAAAACCCTCTCTAAAAAACGTACAGATCGTTTTAGTGGCTCCAGATGACACGCCATGGTGCCCAGATCTTGTATATATATATATAAAAAAGCTCTCCTGGATAAGAGTCGATTGCTTCCAGTCTATATGCGGCCCTATACGCATGGAAGCGCAACAAACAACACTGCCACGCAACAGGCCAAATTGTTGCTCGGAATTTTGAAAATAAACTCACAACATATCGCCCCCCCCCCCCAAATAATAAAGCTGACAGAAAGGTCGGTGCCCTTATGTCGCTCAATATCTGTCACGTTCGTATCACAATGCAACTTCCGGGATTTCCCGGAATATTAGACCGTGTTGGCGACACTGCCACAAAAATATTGCCTTTAAGATACAGCAACTTCCAAAAGCGAATCCAGCGAAATAATAATAATAATAGTAAAAAAATCGGATGTTTGTCCGACCAGATAGTACCGCTATCTCTCGCACGATGTGAGTGGCGGGAGTGTGCAGAGGGCAGGCGCGCCATCTATACCTGAAGAAACGTACCACGTGGTAAATCGGCGGGCCATCTCATTAAATTGTTTAATTGTCAATGTCATACTGATTAGAGGATTTGCCCAATTTTAGCACTAGTAAAAATAGTTTAAAAACCGGTAAAAAATAACGTCCAAGCCCTGAAAGCTAATACTGTTGTATCCGGATATAACAGCCTCGGCTATAACTGACTCGAAAGGCCGTTCCCTGCAAACTTCCAATGGCTTGTGTATTCGGCCATAACAGACCTGGGTTATAACAGGCTTGAAGTCTGTTATATCCGGATTCAACTGTAGTAAATAGCCCATGGGATCGAATTTTCGTCTCACTACTAGTTACTGCTAATTTAGCAGTACCACTGCCAACACTGGGTACTGCTAATTTAGCAGTACCACTTCCAACTCTGTATACTGCTATGTTAGCAGTAACTAGCAGTGGAACGAAAATTCTACCCCCATGAGTTTTAATATTAGCTTTTTCTGGGCGTTGACGTTTTATTTTCGATTCGTGACCGCCTCCCAAATAGTTAAAAGCCCTGATTAGGACGGCCCCAAGAGGGTCACTGGGTCACGTCAGAAGAAACATTCCTCACCTGCTCCGGATCACACGTTACGCCAGGGGTTGTGAGACGACGGTGCTTAAAAAAAAAATAAAAGAGCTCGGGTCGTTTGATTGGCAAACGAGGCCTTTATGGTTCTTGAGAGCCATTAGCTTACGCGAGGTCGCTTTTGCTTACGTGTTTTGTCCTATAGGAAACGTTTGAATTTTTTTGTTTCAAATCGGCGAGACACAAGATGTGCACTCATTCAGCCGAGGCAACTGAGGACACGATGAAACGACCACAAGTGCTCAAACAAACAAAAAATTGAGCGAAAATTTGAATCGCATTAAGTCGGTCATTAAGTGCGCCAAGGGCACGTCTATTGCTTATCAGTCTTATGACCCATCGATCATCCGCAACTGTTGGTAAATAATAACAAAACAGCCAGCTGTACAATTAGGTTAAGATTTTGCGCAATTATGGTATCGATCGTCTTTTCTAGCCCATTTTGTGTACGTAATCAGAACCTCACATCAGCATGCAAAATACGCATAGAGCCTTGGTATTACACCCTATTAGCAGCTTATCGTGCCTATGTACAGGGTGTGCATAAATGCTACTCTAATAATTCCGTTCCTCACTACATCTGCAGGCCAGTCAATTGTTCAGACATCAACAAGCAGGTCCAGAAGTACCATCCTAAAAGTAGCATGAATGTTGTTGGTAAGCACCAACATATTGACACTTTTTGGTAGGCACTCCTGGGACAAATTTTACACAATATTTTGTGAATATTCTGCTACTAGTCTGCCAAGTTTGCCAATTACAATGGCAAGTTATGGCAATACCCTTGGGTCATTGGTTTAAAACGGGTAAGCAGACCATACCACCACCCTAATTTCGTGGTTGCATACTGGATGGCATGCCTTAAACCACCAACTGATGGAAGGGAGGGCCTTGAAACTCAAAACGTTAATTTCCCCGCCACATTTCGAACCGAGTCAAGAACTGGCCTCGAACTGTAAAAAGCACGGACCACTTGAGATATAACACGCCGAGTTTCGAGGCCCTCCAAATAAGCACCCAACTATATATTTATAAATAAATAAAAAAACCTAAGCCTCACACACACACACTACAAGACGTGGGGAAAGGAGCTTTTTGATTATTACAAGAGCCCTGATGACGACCATTTTGTTTCTCCACTTCTTGCTCGTCATCACCATCGTCACAGTTGGCGACAAATCTCGAGGGCTCTTCAACTTGGCCAACCACCTCCACCGCTAACCCCCAAACAACAACAAAACACCATACAACAATCCCCCCGGCGTTTTTTTGGGGGGTCAACAAATCACCGGCAAGGAAAAAATACAACGACTGAAGGACAACACCGCCAAACAACTACGACAAATGTCGAGGATGGAAGATAGCGTGGGCCATGTCGCAAGTGCACAAAAAAATAGTAATAAAAAATTGGATCCCCCAAATTTAATTTCGCCAGATAACAAAACGCTGCACGCCCAAATCGGATTTTGATGTGGAAGTGCCCTGAAGAATGCGATTGGACGGAAAGATTTTCAAGGTCTAAACCACATCGTGATTACTTGTACGGAGAGGAATCAACGCAGGTCACGCCATCATGCGGAACTAATGCAGGCATCCACCAAAATGTAACGAATGGGAAGGCCGCACATTTTTATACATATATAGAAAAAATACTCTTCCATAAAAAAGAAGGCCCTCACCAATTTTCCTGCTCAAAATATACGCAGTTATACTACAGTTGACTCCGGATATAACAGCCTCGGTTGCAAGAGACTCGAAAGGCCCTCCTGATATCACCTCACCTCGGGTATAACACACCATTGTTTTGGCCCCTCGGCAAGAATATATCCTGCTTTTGATTATTAATGTTTATCTCAAAAGGAACATCAAATGGGCGGTGTTACGCAATAATGGGTCAAACCACAAAAATGTCAAAATTGAGCCAATCCCAGGAACATACACCCAAAGGATAGTACTTGATTCAGTTGAAATCACGCTGGTGAAATCTGCATACTTCTGCCACAAATGACCGGAAAGAACACTGAATTAATTTCACAGGTATGACCTTCAAAGTCATTTTTCTCAAAACTGGTCTCATTATTGCATAACAGTCCCGCATCTGTCACTGATCTAAGCTACTCAAAATCATGCCTTTTCTGGTACATTTGGCAACAAGAAGGCAGAAGAAAATTACGGATTATTTGGGAGTCCTGCCTAAGTTATGGATGAGTTAATTTTGCATTTTTGTGGATAGTTTTATTAATAAATGCACTAGTGTGCATTATAAGCATATGGAAAGCAGAAACGCGTATTCGTTGAAAAAGTGGCGATTTGGCAATAACTGACTTTTTTTCAGCGGTCCCTTAAAGTCTGTTATATCCGGAGTCAACTGCATTGGCACTCAATCGCTGATTGGCTCGGGAGAAAACCCTTCAATTGAGAAGTGAGACGAAACCGATTCTGACAGGTACTCAGTGATTCACGATTCCCGGTTATGTACTCACTGGCACGTTACGATGTGCCCAATATTTACAGATCCTGATCGGAAGACGTTATTTTGACCATCTCCTTTTCCATAACGTGCAAATGTTTATCGCGTGCAATGTGACAACTCCGGATCGATTTGCGGTCGCGCCAATTACGGAACCCACTGCACATTTTCACTCTGGGGGGATCTGACCAACACGTTGTTTATTTTTTTGGCACTTGCGAACATGGGTCAGCTGCACAGGGGGCTCTTGCGACGGAGCCTACCGAACGGGTGGACAGCCTAATGGTGGAGGGCGAGGAAGACACCTGCTCCTCTCCAACACCACGGGTCGATTTGTTGTTGCTGTTGGTGGGGCTGTTGTTGGTGCCGTTGCTGGTGGTCGGAGCAGTGGTCTGAACAGGAGTGACAGGTGGTGCAACTTCCTCTTCCTCTTCTTCTTCCTCTTCTTCCTCCGACTGCCCCTGGAACTGCGGCTGCGGTTCCGCCTCTAGTCCGATGGACACCCGCGGCCTGACCTCCCTCACTGAGGTGGTTCCTCCGGCCGAAGACTTGCCCACGGGGAAGGGGCAACAGAACAACATGTGCGGTCACCATGTGGTGGTGAATATTGTGAGGGGTTGGGTGAAGGTCTCACAATAAACAGAAATCAAAACTACTCTCTGGAGGTGGTGTAGGTCATCCTGTTGGCTCGCACCGTTTACAACTGAGGGGGCCCTCGTGCCACGGGCCGGAATCACTCCAGTTGCTACATTTTGTGGCGCCTTAGGTTGCTATAGAGATGGCCGTGCGTCCCTTCCGGGCACGCCTCCCCCTTCGCCACCCACCCATAACGTTGCTCTCCCATTTTGCCTACAACCCCCTCCCCTTCCAAAACACTTAATCGATACCAAGTACCCCTTGTGAAGTGACCCATCACGTGACTCAAGGACTGCATGGAATTTAAGCATTGTTTAGCCCAATATTCCTTCAAGATATAAATAGTGCGCAAAACTTTGTGACCGTCAACTCCTGCGTGCGCACAAAAAAAAAAAAAACAGCGATATAGCACAGGAAGTTATAGATTACCTACCCTAGCAACCATTTTAAATGAAAAACCAAAGGGTTGCTGACGGTTGCTGAGGTAAACAAAACATAACTGCCATGAATCCAATATCACGATAATTATTCGACCCGTAATTTTCCTCCCACTACAATGTCACTCGGAGGTCTGGTCACACCTGATATAATAAAGCAGAAAGTTTGTCTGTATGTCCGGGCTACCTAACCCACTTCCGGACTACTGAGTGTCCTGAAAATTGGCACACTGATGGAATTTTAGTAATTTAGACTTTTTAAAAAGGTAGTTTTCGGACCTTTTCCTCAATCAGCGGCACCTACAGTCGGTTAAAGGAGTATCTTACCAGATCAGATCAAAAAAATTAGCCTCCAATAACAAACCTTGGTCTGATCTGGTAATACTTAAACCGACTGTACGTGCTGCTGATTGAGGAAAAAGTCTAAATGGCTTAAAATTTACTGCGGCAATCCTGGCTTACTTTACCATGTAAACAGGACGTGCAAAGAACGGGCTAGTAGGGAATAATATTGTATTGTTGGTTGCCAGATTGTCAACTAGCAATACTGTGTGACCTTATACAGTCACCGTGTATATTCAACGTATAAAATCAAAGATACCTGCCGCACAATGATCGACTGGCTTAATACTTCCCCAGTGCAACAGTAAACCTGGTGCTCTAAAGGTAAATTGACATTAGGCACGCCACTCTTGCCCATCCCACCGGGCTATATAGTGACGGCGCACAGTCGCCGCAAAAACATATTGTTCCTAGAACTGCGAGCTCAACAAAATTGGGGAGGGTCAAGAAACTGCACTTACCCGGCTGACTTTGGTTGGAATCACTGCCTGGTGATCCGAAGAAGGGCGAATGTCTGGATTCAGATCCAAGATGGCATCGATTTCAATCTGGAAAAATATTTCATACAAATGTGTACAGGTTGGTGGAGGAATTATTTTACTCCACTGTGGTTTCACCACCAAATTTAGCTTTTCGACTTAAAATTTTTTAGCAGAGTGCATGAAGCGTGACCCTTCCTGGTGGTGACCACCGGCAGGGACGTGACTTACCTCTTTTCCTTTGGTCTCTCCTCGTTCGAACCATTCCACAGTCACACTCCGGGTGTCCCAGTTGATCCCAGAGATGACCGCCGAATGGATCCGACCTGCCAAGAAAAACAAGGGGGTTGTATCTTCAGAGTATTGAATGCAAGTCCGGCTGTGCCAACATGTAACACTAGACTCCAGCTGGCTATGCCAGTTGTGGAACCACCGGAACGCGCTTAGTTCCGGGGGCAAACCATTTTCTTTTCATTTTTTTTTTTGTTGCTCTCCGACTCGCTCACCGTTACCTGCCGTCCTTTTTTTGTGTGTGTATATGGCCGCCATTCTCTCATCGCTCACAGAGCAGGCAGACATACCTGGCGGGCATGAAAGCCAGCAGCCGAGTGATATTGAAAATGATTTCATTATAAACATTCCTTGTCGTCTTGTTAAGTTCGTTAGGCAAATAAAACCCCCCCAAATTGAGGCGGAACTTGCGTTTCACGTAACCTTCCACCAATCAACGTCACGTAGAGGATGGTCACGGTCACAACCTTCTCTCCAGTGGCTCGTGACTCGCCCAACAATCGACGGGAATGCCACTAGCTCTAAGAGGACACCTTACATATATAAAACGGACAGTTTGTTGGTATTGATGTCACGGCTACCTAACCAACTTTCAGACTACTGAGAGTGCTAAAACTTGGCACACTGACGTCTTACGTGCCGCTGACTTAGGTCAAAGTCCGAAAACTTTTTTTTTTTTTAAGTCGAAATACCCAATAAAATCCTTCGTTGTTTGTATAAGCACTCTTATTGGTCCGCCGCATATTGTTTTTACCACAACGCTTCCTATTGGTCAGAGTTCTACGCATGCGCAATGGATGGAGGCAGCGCCTCTGGTGGTTGGGAGCAAACTTCTTGTGAAACTTGTAATAATTCTTTTATTTACCAATCACCTTGCGAACAACGGGTACCCTGAAAGTCGCGCACAAACCATTTTACAATAGCAAGAGCCGAGTTGAACAAAACAAATCCGTAAAAATACACCTTCCCTTGACCCAGAAAAATACCAAATGCGTCACAGAGAGCGGCAGGAAAATAGCGGGTTATGTGCGAGGAAACTATCTATCGGCTCGATTCTGAAATATAAAAAAAGCCAATAATGTAAATTATTCAACCCCCCTTTCTTCGATACTTGTTAAAAATATAGTCNCCCCCCCCCCCCCTGCCGCTAGTGTAATCGATGCAACGAATGCAACGGAAGGATCCAGTCCTGTAATCCTCGGAGAGAATCGGAACCCCTATACACTTTGATAATTTATTGCCGAAACGGTTTCTCAATGCAACGATTGTCCTCTGGAGACTACTGTATCGAACCATATTGCATACATGGCCAAATTTGTACGCCGCGGCTCAATATCTGGCCTGAAAAATCCGTACAATTCCAGGTCGTCCTTCAATTATGCAAAAAGGACGCGTCTTATCAAATGCAAACATCAATATTTTGCTTCTGGAATCGGGGGTTTTATCAATGCCCCAGTTGTGCTGGAGGGACCCTGCAATGGCCATCAAAAAAAGCCTTCTCAATTAGGTGCACGATACCTGCATGACTTTGCTTTTATACCGTAATGTTCGCTTGCTACAAAACTTTTTTCTCCTTGGACTGACTTCCATGCCATGCGACATTGGATTGCTCAGATGGTGGCGCTTCATTTTCCACCCGCTTACTCCGCACTAATTACTAAGGGAGGGTGGCAGCTTCAGCCTGTTACCAACGAGTGAAAAGGAATTTTCTCCCACCTCTTCCTGAACCAAGGTTTCCGTTTCCTGGAAGGTGAACACTACAAAAACCTACCATAAATATTTACACACGTCTGTAAAAATATTTCTCGTCGCTTTCGCAACTTCAGGATGAAAGTTCTCCTTTCGAAAATGTCTCATTGTCACTGGTTGTCACATGGTTGCACAACATATTCCGATATGGTCTGGCTTCGAGGATCCGGCTGTAAAATATATCTCGCGACCATGTTGAGGGCAAGACGACCTTCCTCCAGCTGACCGCTTGAGCCAATCACGGCCAGACCATGGATGTAATGAACTTGCTTCCCCGACCACCTTCCATATTTGGGGTCTTCCAGACACCGGATGACTCACCAGCGGGCTACACCACTGGGCCAAGGGAGCTTACATTCATGCCAACAGCCAGACTTCAAATTTTTTTTCTTCTTCCTAAACTGCCCATGTGCTGGATGGCAGCGTTGCCATGTACCGGTGGGAACCATCGTCCCTATAAATTAGACTCTCGGGTTTAATGATCTCACTAATCTGCCCTGCCAAAGCACCGGCCCGTGAAGGTCACCACCTACAAATACCCTGGACTTGCAATAACGATCTTTGTGCTAGCCTCAAAAAATATATTTGAAATGGGAACATCACGGATGTGGGTGCACACAACCATCGCAATACAGTTGATCACAAAGCAGGTGGAACCGACATTTATGCCTCGTTATATTGAAAGCAGGGACAAAAAAGAACCGCAATTCAGCTCCACATTATATGCAAATTTCAGGATCGATCTGCGAGCATTCCTTTTGCTTTTGACAGGAAATGGAAATTCTGGCTGGGTGCCAGTAACGGATCCTCTTGTCACTGAACTGTTGTACTTTCCCTGATTAGTGTTATGAATATATTAATGCCCAACCGCTCCCTGTTGAAGATAACGGCGACCTTCACCCATAGCAAAGTCCACATTGCGGGTATACCACGAAATATTTTGTTGAATCATAGGTCCTAGAAGGTCAAGGAGGATAATTGCTCCTATGAACTCCGAACAAAAGTTTTTCGGACTGCAGTGTCATAAAATTATAGGAAAAAACTCTGATCGATACAGTGCACCTGTAATAGTCTAGTCCTATGAACTAGTCACGTGCATGACTCACCGCATGGAAAATGAACGGCCCGAATCATTTATGCATAACCCCCAGTCAGTTGGTGAACTTTTGGATCATGGATCCATGTGCATTTAAAAATCAGTTAAAATTGGGCCGATCCTTTTGACCCCAATCGGCCCGGTTGACCGAACATGGGATGCAAAATGTCGTTCGTCATGTCAGCGACCCCTTTGGGGGCTAAAACAGGTCTGCAAATAAAAGGGGCCAAAGGTGTTATTGCCACCGACCACACCCAACATCGATCCCATACGTCGCGACAACACCCCCGGAAAAAAAGTGACTCAACTACTAACCATAGACAACGTTGCTATTTTCTAACATGTGAATGGAGCTACACGAGAAGCCAAGAGGACAGATTCCATTTCGGTCACCCAACCCCTTGATGGCCGCTCTATTTCTGTCCTGGAAAAATGCTGGTGTAAAATAAAATAAAAAGTGTCAACACCTAAACGTTGCATAAAATTATTAAGGCACATCTACATTCGACCCTTCCAAGGTCACACTAATATGACACATCCTCCCTCATCATGGATGGAAAAAAAAAGCACCTGGTATACCCTTATCCGTGGGAAGAGCAAGCAGAATAGAGCCTCTCTATATATTTTTTTTTTCAAGGATGCATATAATTATGGGCAACACCGCAATCTCGGCGGGGGTCACACAAATTTTTCTTCCTGATCGAGGGCCATTGCTGCCCACTGCTTTGGAACCAGACCAAAGGAGCAGAATAAAAGAAAATGCCTCCGCCAAACAATCCATGGAGGATTCTCGCACGACCATATTTGCTGTCAAGGATAACCGATTTCGCCCACGTTACAAACCCCCTTTTCAAGGCACCTACTTCATACCAAGCCAATTTGTGAGAAAAAGACATGTGCTGGCCACATGATGGGTCAATAATATCAGGGTGCAACAAGTGCATTTTGCAAGGGCATAATGCAAGAGTCATATTGAACAGTTGCAATTCCCCCCCCCCCCCNCCCCCCCCCCCCCCCTTCGGTGCATGGTCATGGTCCTGAAATTGAGTTCACCATGACTCATTTCCCAACGGACAGAACATGAAAAAAAAGGGGGCCACAAACAGACAAGTGTTCCGCTGCACAAAAGGTGCGATCTAATATTCATTGTTTCACCAGCGAGAATCATGTCAGATTTGTACAGTACAAGTGGTCCAGACCCAAATAATTAGCCTACTGAGATAATGATCCGACCATAGCAACCTGTGGAAAATGAATTCCGAGTGAATTCCAGAGATAAATGTGCTGCTGATAGAAAGGCTGATGCATTTTAGACTATGGGATTCTTTGCAATGGATTACTTCTGTGCAAGGTTTGACAATGGGGCCATGCAAAAGCATTCGGGCTAGAGAGGATAGGCTATCAGCTCTTCAATAAATCAGTCTGCTGATCAAATTTGTGAAAAATTATGAATATTTAACCATACTTCTGTAGCGTATGGAGACCGCCCCATATTGGTAACAACGGAGTAAATCACCTGTAGTAATGGATATGCTACAATACAACATAGTGCGATGTGATATGCATTGCACCTTGTACCACGTAGATGTCCTCACAGCATCAAAATGGGGTGGTCTCAATGTGCAATCTTAGGATCACTCAATAAGCACATCAGTTACATTCAATTTTATTTAAAAACTGGAATACGTATAGAAATTTTCTTTGCTGTTGCAACTTCATAACGACAGTTACCTTATGCATAAAATGAGCCACAACATTGCACCATTCAATATGTTGCCAATGATAGTGAATTAACACATCCAAAATGTAGTCCAGCTTTAACACGCCTAATTCAATAAACTGCACATAGTATGCGACAAACCTTTCCGGCAAGAACACAAATCACCTGCGCAGTTGTCATGCGGCGTAGGTGGCATCTGTCACATCAAGTCATACTTGATCACATCACTTTGCCCCACGGTGAGCCCACTCATACAGGCCCGAGGCACATTAAAATTTCTTTTGCTAACAACTTGCACAGCCTTTTGTTCATTCCTGACATAACTTCCCATTAAAGAAGCACTGCCCCATATCAACAGGTTACACAATAAGATATCAAGCTGTCGGAAAGAAAGTTGAGCGCTGTTGACAAACTTGACAAGACCTACAAAACCTGCCATTACATTCCCTTCATTTAGGAAACACAACTCAAACTATAGACTGTCTAATCGTCATAATAATAATAATAATAATAATAATAATAATAATAATAATAATAATAATAATAATAATATGGATCATCCTGTAACAGGCTTATTAGGCCAGTACAGATCATATTTTTCAAACGATTCAGTGCTGCAATATATGTTGATTGCTGGTATAAAATGGAACCTGAGAAAACCCACACAAACATGGAGATAACCCATGGCATCTTTGTGCACAAAAAAATCCTCTGCTTGGAGGCACTGGTGTCAACTATGTCAACGTGCCGCCATATCTATTCCAGTACTGCAGAATAAGTGCGACCAATACCATGGCAACTTACTGCTACCTACTGTTTGGTTAAGACTGGACGTTATCATGTCAATGGCCAAACTACCACCAGCATTTTCAATTAGTAAGCCTGCAGCAACGTTTACCCAGACAATATTCAAAATTTAACATCGCATAATTCCCCATTTCACATCCTTTTGGATTGCACCAATTTGACTCTCCCAGGCAGACTGCTTCCCTGGCCTGATGGTCACTAATTATAATGAAAGGTACAGTACCTCGCACAGTGACTATTCCTATCAGTGACCATGCTATGCGGGGACACAGTCTTCTTCGAGACCAGCTTTTGACTGGTTGTACCGTTTGTTAGCCAACATTGCTTGTACCCATCCGGTGTCCAACCCCCGACCCAACTGCGGCCATGCCCCAAACGTACCGTCTGTCCTCTTGATGTCCACGCTGGTCCCAATGTCCATGACGGTCGTTGCTCCGTTCTCCATGGTCATTTTTGTCTGCCCCTGGGCCAACCCCCTTCTTCTTTCTGTGTAGATTTCACAGGTGTGTCTGCTGCGTCTTCCCCCCGAAGAGGGCCAGGTCCATCCGAATCGAACGCACTACAGTGGGGGCCGAGGGAGGGTTGGAGTGGGTGGATGGGGGTGTGTACAGGAGAGGGGGTGGTGTCCGCCCCTGGTCTCTGCCCCTTGGTCTGGGGTGGTGTATGGCCAGTCCCAGACTTCCCCCGTAAGGTCTTCCCGCTGCTCCCACAGACCAACTGACTTTTTCCTTCCTTTTTTGACAGTTATCGTTCAAACGCACCCTGGAGTGGTTGCTCGATCACAAACGAAACTTGGGAGGGGGGAGGGAAGGAAGACAGGAAAGAGAGGGGTGGAGGAGCAGGATAAAGGCTGAAAAGATTGATTGATTTTAATAATTTTATAATAACTAAAACACCCAGTTGAAAGTTAATTTTAAGCCAGAAATGCACATTATTGGGTAATCATCATTATCGGTTAATAGCGCCTGGATGCTACCTTGCAAGTAGCTGCTACTTGCAAAATGATCGCGCTGAATAACCGTCATTGCTCTTACATATCTATGGAAATATTATAGCAAAAACGATAATATTCGTATTAATATCAACAGAATATAACCGGCTGAGTACAACAGTGTTTTGTCACATTTTAACCAGCTCAAATGCAACTGGAAAACCAAGAATGGCTAAAAGAGCAGCTATCGCCAAAATAACTGATTAGTAAGCTGCTACGTTCAGTTGTGAAAAACCGGCCCAAACAACGTTGCCAAATGTGATGAAAATCGGGCAATTCAATCACAATTACACATAATATCGCTAAAAATTTTATTGTGCATATATTTTACACGTAATATGCATGTGCACTATGTTATGACAATGTTTGTTATTCTAATTCCATAATGTTTGACCCGGTTTGACCGTTTTATACTACATCTTGTACTACATGTACATCAGAATACATTAGAATTTGCTTTTTAAAAAAATGTTTTCCAGGCAGATTTGGAATAAAATTAATGTCAATTATTATGAATAATGTCCTTGAACATCTGTTCAAATGGCTCGACGACGCAAGAGGCGCTTTGGGCGGCGGGAAAGTCCGTGGGAAAGGAAAGTCAATAACTATACATAGCCGCTTTGATGTTACGGAAAAAAAACTCGCAGATCGAGCCGGTACATATCTTTGCAATTTATTTGCAATGGGGGGAGGGGTGGGGGAAAGCCTGAATAGAACATGTCAGAATTTTGGCCTATTTAGAACACCGCAGCATTAAAGAACAATATTTGATCAATAACTATGGAAATTAAAGCGGTTGCTTTGACACGCCCTGACATTCCCGAGCCACATACGCTGCTAATTATCGCAAATGATCACACTCACCCTGAATTATTCCATGTAATTTGAGCACCCATAAAATTTTGAAGACTTTCCCGAACACAAAATGTATAATATACTACTCTATCGACTATAAATTCCTACCGACAATTCCATCACCAATACGTTCCAAAATAGTTGAATCGATACTATCGCCAACAGAGCTAGGCCTAGTTTAAACTTTGCCAAATAAATTCCTCGCCAATTTTCTGTGCCCAAAATTCGCAACAATGTGCCCAACAATGGGTGAGTAGTTGGGGGGGGGGGGCTATTATTTGGCAAAGAGAGTTGCACTTTGAGATGCGCTTTAACGACAAGGAGTTGGCCGAGCTGGCCCGCAAGAAGCCGGACCTGGAAGGAAGGCTGAACTACAAAGGACCAGCCGGATCATTCAGAGACTCAGGTACGCCTTCATGACTCTCATTGTTAAATTGTGCGTAATGACTTATTGTCTATCCGCAGGGTACAAGGACCGGTGGTTCAAACTGAAGGCGAACTTCCTCTTCTACTTCAGGCTGAACGAAGTTGGAAGCATTGAAGATGATGTGGGTTTGATTTACACTTGTAGTAATATAATGTGACTAATGTTGCCGTTGTTTAACAGCCTGCGGGAGTGATTGTGTTGGAGAATGCGATTGTGCAGCATGAGATGTACTCGGAGATGCCGTTTGCGTTTTCGCTTCGGTTCTCGGAGGATCCGGAGAAGAAGCATCTTTTCTCCGGATCTACTGAGAATCAGGTGAACCAGTGGGTGGCAAATCTTCAGAAGGCGAGTTACGACTTTTGGAGGAGGCAGCTTGTTCAACTGCAGGTCAAGCTTAAAGCTGCGACAGGAAAGGTTATTATAATGTTTATTTTTATGAGAAAAATTCTAAAACATGTGGTAAATTAATGAGCTATTTGTTGATTCGCCCTGATTGATTGTGATTTTTTTTTTTCAGGATCCTCTCCAAGTGATGCCCCACAACAAAGGCCAGATCCGCAGCAGTCCTGAACTGAAGCCGTCAAAGTCACCTCGGCAGAACAGAAACCTGGGTGTCTCTCAACGAACCTCATCCTTCCAGAGCCATCTTCTGTCTTCCGCCAAAATTGATCCCCCTGTTCCCCCGCCCACTAGACGACACCAAAACCATCAAAGTCCCCAACACACTCAGAACCCTCAAAATTCCGTCCCTATTGGAAACCTCATAGACTTATCCTAACAGGTGTTATAAATCTAGTCGTGAAGGCTGAACAGAAAATTACAACGACTGCTGGCGTGACAAAACCTGCGTAAGGCCCGATTCACACGAGCCTCCAATAGTCCTGGGAGCATGCGCAGTAGGTGATTTGGGCCTGACCGAAAGGGGCGGAGTTAGTTCCTTCAACCAAATAGCCCGTGCTCTATTTTCCTTGCGCTTTCCCGACCGCCTTCCCCCACCCAGCAAGCAAAGGGAGGTTTTTGACAGGGAGGGGGAGGGCGGGAGGGGTCGGCGTGAAAGTTGCCACTCTTTCGGCTCTGTCGAATGACGTCACTGGCAGAAAAGGCGAACAACCAAAGCGACCGTGTGAATCGGGCCTAACAGATGTATCAATAATTGTTAAGTTAGTACAAAGTCATAATTATGCCCATATACAGTGTGAGCCAAAGTTCCTATCAGGTTTTTCTGGAAATTGTATTAATTTTATTTGAATATGATCTTCCATGTGTGAGATAAACGTTCATTATATTTATTTGCTACCAGAATAATTTTTGTACCATCGTTAGAAAGGTAGAGGATTTTTTCAAAACATTATGGAACAAATAGAGGTTTTTTTTTTTTTTAGGAAATGCGCCAAAAGTGCAGCTGAAACTAATAATGGGCATGCTTGTTGCCAGTTGCATCGGACATCCGCTCTCGGTCTTTTGCTTCTGATTTATGGCCACTTCGGAGATCATCACAAATAAACTGGTGATTGATCATGAGTACTTTATACAGTTATGTTAATGTAGCAGTTGTTACTGCTTTATAAGCGATGCTTATAATCACATATTTTAGCACCTGCGGTTTCAGCATGTGTCAACAAACAGACAAAAGGTCTTTGGTGGGTTGCAAAAGAAATTGAAGTGCATTGGCATAATGGTGAGCTCACTATTTAGAGGCAAAAAAGAGATGTATGGGACTGAGGCTAGAACTCACCCAAAATATTTATGTTTTACAATAATTATTTGAAGAGCTGGAAATAAATGTGCTGAAATTGTCGGAACTTTGGATCACCTGATGGGGAAGTTGTATTCACTTAGGTTTTTGCCGGGAAGCCAAGTCATTCCTAATTTTCAACTTGGTTCACTTTACATTCCTGGGGCTGGATTTGCACGTGGATACACAGCATGCATTGCAACAATCACTTGTGTACCAGGGTATATGCTGGGATGGCAACTGCAATGACTCGCAACGCACTTGTACAGTTCATATTGTGCATCCATTTGCAGAGCCAGTCTCATTGGACAATAAGTCACAAGTGAATATTAAATATCCTAGGACATATCTAAGTGCCTGTTGTTGTTCCTTGCACATATACACAAGGCAGCTTTATTTTCAAATCTGTTATTTGAGCTCAAGTAGTTGCCTGGATCTATGTGCATGTATGGAAGATTATATCAGCCAAGCTGACTGAATATTGAATGTTAAAATATTAAAGAGAATTAGTCACGTAATGTGCATTTTATTAAACCCTATAACTCGGAGCACTAATTTCTGGAAGTCATTACAGGCTGATGTGGAAGTTTTGGCCATATAAGTGAAATTAACCGAGTCCTATTTTGGCAGTTTTGAATTAATTGACATCACTAGACTGTAGTATTTTTTATCAGAGTTGTGAACCGAACCCTTGCTCCGTGAACCCGATAACATCGGAGCAGCTCCGGAGCAGTAGAGCCGGGTCTGGAACGAGCATTGGAGTTTGGTTCGGGTTCGTTCCGGTTCAGGAGCAGAGTGGAGCCAAGGTCGGAGCGGGTCCGGAGTTTGGTTGGGAGCTTGCCAGCTTGCTCCGGAGCATGGTTCGGGCCAAGGGGTCTGGAGCTGAATCTGGTTCCGGAGCGGGTTCAGAGCGGTTCAGAGCTTGGTTAGGTACAACATACCAACGCAACAGGGGGAAGGGCAGAAAAACTGCTGGATTTATTCCAGCATATGCGTCATGTTTTCATGGTGGGAGAATGACATTTCCAAGCACCTGCGATACAGGGTGTACCACAAACGTCACATTTTTATGTCATTTTATATGCACATTTGTAAGTTACAATATGTCATATGCACATTTGTAAGTTACAATATGTCATATGCACATTTGTATGTTACAATATGTCATATGCATTTTTGTATGTCACAATATGTCACCCATTTTTTGGATGTCATTTTCATGTCATACCCAGAGCTAATGGTCATTTGTTGTATGTGACATCCAAAAAATGGGTATGACATATTGTGACATAAAAAAATGCATATGACATATTGTATTGTACAAAGATGCATATGACATAAAAATGTGACATTTGCGGTACACCCTGTATGGCGGGTGCTTGGAAATGTCATTCTCCCACCATGAAAATATGATGCATGCGCTGGAGTAAATCCAGCGGTTTTTCTGCCCTTCCCCCCGTTGCGTTGGAATGTTGTACCTAACCAAGCTCTGAACTGCTCCAAACCCGCTCCGGAACTGGGTTCAGCTCCGGAGCCATTGGCCCGGACCCGCTCTGACCTTGGCTCCACTCTGCTCCTGAACCAGCTCGAACCCGAACCAAACTCCGACTCTTGCTCCGGAGCGGCTCCGATGTTATAGGGTTCATGGAGCAAGGGTTCAGTTCGATTCACAACCTGTTTTTTATTATCTATTGCATGGTGAAGTCCACTTATTCCTAAATGTTCTTAATGAACCAGCACGTCAGGATTTTCTGTCTTCGCTAGCATGTAAACAAGTTGTCAAATATTTGCCTTCAATTATCTTTTATCTCAAAACTGGTTTTTTGTGAATAATTTTAACAGTCCAGGGCTTGTCACTGTACAGTGCAGCCAGTGGAAGAAGAGTAATTACATGGCCACTTAGAGAACTATGAGAGAGGTATCCATCGATATGATGGTTGTGAAGAAAGAGAGAGAAAATAATAGTGGGTTACTGATATCCAAGAAGAAGTGCTCCTTGAAGCGATTTTACTTCGTTATAATTTCCTTGTCTTCTAACCATTAGTGCTGCAGTTTTGTAAACATGATCGATCCATTTATGTCTTGCCTAATCCTGTCAAAGAGGCTTGAATCCAAGGTTTCACTATTCACGTAAATGAGAAAAAATGCATCTCCATTTTAAAATTGGAACTCGAGATAATTCATGATAATGTGTACAAAGATTTCAACAAAGGGAAGACTTGGGTCTCTGTTGTTCAGAATTTGACTACCAGAGTTATTGCAGCTACAGGAGAGAGAGAAAAAAGTCCAAAAACTTCATTCAGCAAGCTTGGACCAACTGTAATGTAGATGCAATATTGAGTGCATGTCCGCAGCTGAGCAATAATGATATACTCCCTCTGACCTGATATATTTACCCAAAAAAGATGGCAGAACAAACTGCTTGATGGTGCTCCATTGTTATTGTTATAAATAAAGCATTGATTAAACATTCAGAAAGTTATGTACAATCAATTAAAAAACGAATCAGTCAGGTTTCAACTCTGGTAATTGAGGAAAATGAAAAAAATTCTGTAAAAAATGGAACTACTTATTGAAGATATACTGTTCATTCAAGGTTCTAGGTGAACCTCTCTTTCATATTCTCTCATTCATATTCTGTAACATTTTGCTGCCACTCACTCATACTAACTATAAGTCTTATTAGTTGCTGCTGTTTGCTTGCACAAGTGATTAGAGATACTGGATGGCACCGAAAAAGTCTACAGGTAGTGTTGGTGACGATTACATGAACTCATAAAGTATGTAATGTAAATCATTATTTAAATCCTCATGAGTTTAAAAAATGGAGTTTGATAGTGGCAGTGATTTGTAGTCTACTATTGGTCTGATATCTAATTTGAAATACAGGTACAACTGGATGCGATATGATGCATAATGGCTAAAACATCAAATTGCCCATCCATTTGGGCGCAATATTATTTTCAAAGAAAGGCTTGTCTCTGACAGCGAACCTTACAAAGATGTCGGCATGGCAAAGAGTGACAGGGTTTGGGGGGGGAAATGGGACGAGGGGTGAGAAGAGAGGCTTAAAAGAACCTCTCTCTAGAGAGGGGGAAGGTCCTGCCTAAAATATATGCAAATTTAACACTCTCCTGACTCACTTTGGAGCACGTTTTGAGCCCTTTGTAACAAGGTTTTAACTCACTTGACACTCGCAATTGGATCAGTTTCATAAGAGAGAGAGAGGGGGGGGGGAGGCAGGAGGGTGGGAGAATCCCCTGATGACAATCCTGACTTTGCAAAAGATGAGTTTATTATTTCTCCTTGCGCACTTTTCAATCAAATCATTTAACACTACAGAGCAGGGGATTGTTTACCCCAGAAACTATATCCGACGGAAGCAACAATCAGAGCACTCATTCACTTGTGATATTGCGTCTCATTACGCTCAATCACTTACTACAGTGCATTAATATTACAGGCAGTTCATTCACCCTAATATTATCAGATAACATTGAAAATCCAATAAAAGTGGTAGTTGGAAAGTTGCTTAATTTGTTTCCTCATGTTAAAAAGTGTGGTAATGTCTTTAAAAATATTATGTGAATTTTACCTCCACACCCCCCCCCCCCAAAAAAAAACAACAACTTAAGTCTGTGATTTTTCTTGTATCAGCAACATTGTGATTTTTCGAGAATTGTAATATACCTTTTCTTTTCCCTCCTTTCAGATATTGAATATTACTATTACTTGTTATCGCCAGAGAGTGAAGCGCTGGGACCCACCCGCGACCTGAATGTCAGATCAGGCGGACTTATATATCTGTAGAGAGAAAAGAAATAAGGGGGGGAAAAAATGTTCCTGAAAAATATTGATTCCCTGACAAAATTCGCAGTCCTCAGAGCGCCCAGAAAATTTTCCCCCGACTGATAATGTGCGCTGAATATTAATGTACATTTGCTCATTTTCGGTGGGGGTGTGGGAGGCAGGAATATCGGAAGTCGTCAAGATCGCCTGGAGGATTATTAGGTGAGGGTGGAGAAGAATATTAAAATCGCCTTTGACTCCAACGAACACATACCAAAAAAAAGAAGTAAATAAAAGCTAACAGGAAAATTTAATCGGCATCTCCCCCAATCACGTATACCCGTGATTAACTCCAGGTTTAAAAAAGTAAAGGCTGTTAATTATCAAGTCACTGTTAGAATCACTTTCTTGTTACAATTTCCTCTTCGTGTCACGAGACCTTTTTCGAAGATTCCTTCGGGGCCATTCTAATCAGCAAAGTTTATCCCTCGAATAAGCCGAGCTCGAAACTGCGCAATCTAGCCCACCTCACCCCCTCAGAACGTCTACGACTTTTCCTTGTAATTATCCTTCTAATTTACTAATTAGAACCTTCCCACCCACCCACCCCACCCCCTCCCCAACTACCTTGAATGCGCTAACGACTCAAAGTGCGGTAAGTGTGACGATTCTCGATTAAGTAGGCTAATGGAGGAGAAGAGGAAGTAAGTCCTTATTAAGCAACCATACTTCAGATCCAGTTGCAGGTCAGCGTTTGCCAAAAATGACTATAAAAATATGCTAATTTTGAGCAATTCAAATTTTTTCACTCAATATTTGTTTCCAGTGCATTTAAATAACGGCCTGTGTATAGTGTGCGATAATTTTTTTTCTTTCAAAAATTGTCCAGCTTGTAATTAAATTTTTACTCAGACCATACCCAGTTGCAGGTCAGAGACTATGAAAGGCTATAAAAATATTATACAAATATTTTCGAGCCATTTTTAATCGAATATTTCCATCCAATACATTTAAACAACCTCTGCCTCGACCTCTGCATATTGCTTGTATAGAGGATGATAATTTTCCCCAAAAAATCGTTCAGGCTTGCAATTAGCATTTTACACAATTTGAAAGTGCAGGTTGTTGCGCTTAACTTTATCCTATATTTCGGATCTAAAAAGTTTGTTCAGTTTATGAATAATTTTGAGGCTTTAAAAAATTGGACATCAGGCCGGACAGGGCGTGAATTAATTTATGCATTGGGGAGCATTGCGAGCCTGGCCATCGTGTCAACTTTTTTTTTCTTTCTCTGGGAACATTTTGGCCTACATTTTATGCTCCAATTTTCTAACGGGATGAAACGCATTGAATCCGGTTTTTGGATCTGAAGCATTACTGCTGAGTACAAAAGGCGGCGAGCTTCTTTCGTCAAAAAAAACGGAAAAAATGGAAAAAAGCTGGTGGAAAAACAACAGGAGGCGTCCTGAGAGAATCCATCATAGACATAAATAAATGAAAGGCGAAAATCCCAGCTGAGCTATACCTAGACACAATTTAAAAGTCAACCAAGGTTTAACTCGAGGATTTTTATGCGTCCCAGAACAGAGCCTTAGATTTTTCGGCATTTATATATGGCGCACTGTGATTTTTGCATTCTGTACAACCGGATGTTCCGTAACTTCTTGGATGAATGTGTGTTCCAGGTGTCATTTACCCGGAGACGCCTCGTTTCTGAGATAATTAGCTCTAGAGGGCGTTAATCTCAGGGCCTCCATAATTAGCGATGTAATATTCGTCACTAATTGTTTCCTAACCAAATATGCTCTTGTTCACTGAGCACCTAAAAATCACTCAATTGCAATTTTTGGCTTAACATGTTTTCAATTGAAGCTGGCAGAAGTTTTGGTCCTGTTTTTTTTTCTGGTAACACCCTGTACGTTGAGTGGGGGAGACTATACGATGTGTATATCTACGCCTTCTTCCGATGTTACGGAGCCTTCCTAAGAAGCGGTTTCCGCATCCGAAATTGGACCCCGCCCTCGGAATGCCAAGGAAGTGAGAAGTGTAAAATGGGGCCAGGCATCGGCCATTTTCTCGTTTCCTTTCATCTCGGCTTCTCCCTGGAGAGAAGCCTCTACGGAGCCTAATGAGTCCAGGAAAAGATGGAACCGGATAAAAAAAAAGAAAAAAAAACCGTACACCCCTGATCGAAGAAGGTTTTTTTTTTTTAAAGGAAAGGAAAGGTCCTTCGCCTCTTCTCAAAGTCAACATTGGTTCACTCAACTTCCGTCCTTGTGTGAGCCGGCAAAGAGAAAAGCGAGAGAAAAAAGGGCGGGAAAAAAAATCCGGATTTTCGGATTTTTTTTTTACCGTTTTTTTGAACTTACCCTCCTCTTTCTAGGGAGCTAAGTTTGGGGATGGGGAATGCCAATCAAGGCGTCTCTAGAGTGGGTAGAGTGCGGGACGTGCCTGAATTGTTGATTGGCCCTTGGGCCTTGCCTTGCCTGCCACTGGATTACAAGTTGCTCCTCACCAAGGCGTTGCTCGGGTCGGCCCCGGGGCCATTTTGCATGCTGCCCAACCAGTCTTCTTCTTACCCTCACGCCCCCATCTTGTCCCCTCTTTACTTTAAAAAAAAAACTCTCTTCGTTTCTACTTCCATCGGCCTACTATCCGTTGCAGTTCGCGTCGTTCATTTATATTCACCGTGTCCACAACTTGAGATGGTTTGTATAGAATGCATGATTTAGAAAACGACCCAAATTTCATTTTGTGGCCAGGAAAAGCAAAAGTGGAGGGGGAAAAATGTGTGTTTAAAAGGTCGTTTACCGATTTCCGACATTGTTCAGAGTATGTGGTCGCGGGATAGAAATAATTGTAAGTTGAAAAGGCGAAACAACATTTTATAAAGCCACATGAATTTAAAAAAAAAAAACTCAAAATGGTGGCCGCACAATTTTTGTTATTTTCGGCACAGCAGGTGTGCCCAAGCCGCAGCAGAAGTCAAAGTTTAAGTGCCACTCGTTGTAAATTCAGGTAGTTTGAAAAGTAGGTCGCATCTATATTTTTTTAAAGCGCCATTTTGACATTCTTGCTTTTCCTCTCTGGTCTCTACATATTGTCAGCTGATATGTCCTTCTCTTGTCCAACTAGTCACACAGTTGCACAGAACTTAATACTGAGTTTCTGGTGGTCCTGACCTAAGGCAATCCCATGGGGACACAAGAGAGCGGAATAAAATGGCCATCCTTTTTTTCCCCCCAAGTACATAAACCCCCCCGAAAAAGAAGAAGCGGTTTCCGCCCAAACGTTGACCATTTGGATTGAATTGAACATCGCTCGTCCTTTAATATCAGCACTTTCTACACAAGGCCTTCATTTCGACAAGTAGACCTTCCCTCCGAACGATTACCTTCCAGGAAGTCAATCCAGACAAAAAGGCTAACCCTGAAATCCTGGAGGGCTATAAATTGCAATCCGAGGACTTTGCCTCTGCTTCTTTTCCCTCGAGGGAATCCGGGCATTTGTCCAAATGCACCAGACTAACACAACAACTCTCAGTGCATGTTGTGTCTCAAGCACAGGGTGGCCTAAAAAGTTCATATAGGGTTCTAGAAATATTTGGGAAAAGAAAATCTAACCTTGCCAGTGTTACAGACTCTATCCGCGGCCATACTTTAACGCCCTAATTAGCTCAGTGTCTAGCCTGCAGAATGATCATAAATTCATCCTAGAGAATCATTGCAGAACATCCCTCGCAGTGACATAACCCGGCTCCATTATAATCCAAGCGGCTGGATATTATTGGCCAAAACTTTCCAAGCACCCTGTGTGATAATTTGGGTACGTCTGATGGCGACTGTTATTGTCCTTTTCTTATGCAGCTCCCATAGCAAATTGTGTTTTAATTAACTTGTCACGGTGAAGTACAGCCGGGGGACTAAATTCATCTTTCACTATTCCGGACCAATTCTCTCTCTCGTCTCTATCCAAAGACTCTCTCAGTCCAGGCCCAGCCGCCCGCTTTTCAGAGCCAATAATGTTCAAAATGCTAATTGACAATTATTATGCGCCTGGAAAGGTGCACAATAGGTCTCCCCTCCAAAATTATCACTCCTCGTCGACGCCATTCACCGGGAACTAATTGCAGAAATATTGGCGTCGCAGATGAAAACTGATCTCACCGGATCGTTTTTGCAAACCCGGAAAAGGCCGCCATCTTGTCGATCGTTAAATTCGGCGCCAAATTTTACCCTCCAGGCGTAAAACCGCGTTGTAAATAATAAAACTGATGCGAAACCCCTCGGTTGGAGGTTTTGCCTGCTGCTGCACGCTTTCGAGACTAAAATGTGTGTATCTCAAGCCCCAGAGTTGAGTGGTCCCTGATGAAAACCTGTTGGGCAAAGCCCAGACTCTTCCGGTTTTCCAAGCCTCTACCCACCACCAGTATTGTGTTTGCTTTCGACATAGTTAGAGGCAAGTTTAGGCCCATGTTGGAGGAAAGCACGTACCGGACTCCGGGGCCAATTTGTTCTGGGTTTCTATAGCCTCAGGTGGGTTTCAGGACTAGTGTTATGCCTGGATGGTTGGGGCTACCCCTTTTCCGTACTGGAGCTGTCCGGAGAGAGAGACTATCGGTTTTCCAAGGGAGAGGAAATAAAGAAGCCACAACCGTTCCCCATCCGTGACTTGCTCCTCATTTTGTTACCCAGCGATTTGCGGGGGAGCAAATTTTTCGGATTCTCTTGTTGGGTTTCGGATTACTCAGTATATCACAGAGGTAGAGAGAGAATGGGGCTTGGGAGAAGCCGAATTTTCACACATTAGAACGACTGAACCAGAATTGACTCCAGAACAGTTAAAAATAACGGTAAATAAATATAGTTACGACCTTGGAGTCTTTTAGGAGCGCACAATTTTTTAATAAGCTGGCTGACAGCAATTAACCTGATGCTATTTGCAATTTTGCATCTGCCTCATTAGGATAATCAAGTTCGGCTTGTAATTATTTTGCATTTTTTTGGGAGGAAAAACTGCGGGTTGCAATTTGCATGAAAGCAACCATGCATTGAAAAAAGGTCGACTACACAGAGACTCATCAAAAAAAAAATACAGTAGAAAAAATGATGAATGTGTACAGTACTGTAAATATTATGAACGTTGAAGAGTTATCCTGGTTTTTATGCAACCGCACCCTTGTATCACGGAAAATATAATCTGCAGGCTCACAGTTGTACTAATCCACTGCATAATACAGTATTACCGCATTTACAGTACAGTACGGATTCATTCAAATGGGAAAGAAAGGGGGAAATATTTAATATAGACAATAGGTTAAAAATTTATGCAATGACGAGCATCCTATGTCCAGCCTGGCTAAAGTTATTCTTCACCCATTACTGGGCCAGCAGCACGTACAATGAAATTATAAAAAAATTAAGCAACGAAAGAGTAATCGCCTACAGTAACCACGGCGTTTATCAAATTATCACCCATAAAAATTTTCCTAACGTTAGTGCCATTAGGACCCGTTTTTGTGGACTAAATCCTAATTGAATCTCAATCTCCCATCAGGGGGGGAAAAATACATAATCTGGCTCCAATTACTACAGTGCATGCAGTGCTTGACTCTATTTACGGATCCGACACTTGTTCATAACACAAAAACCACGCCATATTACACCTCCTTTTTAGATGCTAATCAACCGCAACTAATTCGAGTTCCACATCATCTGGCAGTCTGAGGACATTTCTTGTTGCCTCGCTCTCAATTGCATTACTTAGACTCGACGTACCTTTATTGCAAGGCCTCAGGGAAAGAAAAAAAATAGAAGGAAGAAAAAGGAACGAGGGAGATACATACTGTGGCTGGAGAGGCTGATCTTAATTTGACAAACGGCCCTCCCATACGCCTTGGGAAGCCTTGCCGCCGCCTTATATTTCCACCGAATAACACCTGCGCCTCTGGCCAACATCATTTTTATCTCCTCCACCGATACACGACTCCTTTTCTGCCAACCACTCACATAGATTTCCTGCACCAAAACTGCATTTGCTCGTAAATTGTTCGCAAGTTCAAGAGATGCTATATACGAACAGCATCCCGCAGTTTCCTCTAAAGGCTATATTACGCACATATCTTCTCATGTGGAAATCCTACGCACAGATCTAATTCCGGCACCATCTTCCTTCTCTTTCCCAGCATCTCTCCCTTCTCCCCTCCATCTTCGCCGTCCTGGAAGATAGCATTATCCATGGTGCTTCATGCTGCATTTCATCTGCCATCTCATCACAAATCTTAACGAGATAGATTGCCCCCATCGGAGCGGGGTGGTCCAAAGGCCCTTGGGCCAAATCTGACGCCCTAGCTCGCCTTGTGTCAAACCCATCGATTCTCTCTCTCCGTCCACTTTCGCCCCATCCTAGAAAGGAAGGAAGGAAGGAAGGAAGGAAGGAAGAAGGGAAGTGTCCCTTATAGCCTTATACGTATAAATCGTCATGAAAAACTCTGTAGTAATATCACACCGAAATCAAATAGGGCTGCAAAATAATAATATGTGTACTAAAACATTCTTAGGCCATTATGACAGTGGCTATTATTACAAAATGAGCAATAAATATTTGTGCAAACTAAATTTTGATCAAACGGCCCCCTGTTGGAACATAGATGCGGACTATGAAGCAATTTTTGTTAATTAACAACGTCCCTATAGCCTTTGTTCCGGAAGATAATCACTAGTCAGTAACATTTTATCGAGGCGCATATCGCCCCAGTTTTATTAAATTCTTTCCTAAAACGGATTAAGAAGCAGAGTTTCATAATTTTCATGGCAACACGAACGGCGAAATCGATTATGGGAGAACCGGGCACGAGTATAAAAATGGCCTCCAGCAAAATTCACCTGCATTAGGCTTGGAGAAGGGGACAAAAATTGCGAACTAAATATTATACTTGGTGCGTCCCCCCCCCCCCCAAAAAAACCCCTCAAAACACCTCACAATTAAAACTGACTACCGGGGCTACAGCCGCCCAAAATTTTAATTTCGTCCGAGTCCAAATGAGAAGACTCTCTGGAAAACGGCCGTTACAGAGACTATCAGCCCAAAATGCTCTGGCTCGTTTTCACGGAGAGGATATTTTTTTTTGTTCTCCGTCAGCCACTATTGCCCAGAGCGTTATGAGGCGCATTATGAGTTACTCATGGTGGCGTAACATGGTACAGCAGGGCCTCCCAATCTGTAGGATAATACACTGCACTTTTTTTTAGGGGGTCTGTATATACCAAACTCCTCAGAGGGTTGCCAAAAAATTGCAGGCTTTTTGATGAACTCGGACAAATGCAGGGTGGGCAGTACTGCGAAATTTTGACGGTGCAGGAGAAGTTGATGAGAATTCAATCCATCAGAAACCATTTTAAAGAGAAGCCATAAGTTCAAAAAATTGCGATTTAAAGACTAACAATGACCCTAAAACTATCAGCTTGAACCTATAAGCAGATTAGTGCAATAAACTCTCTAAAAGTTCAATTAGAACACCGAGAAGTGCATCTATTTTCAGAACTAGGCGAGTAAACCTTTGATTTGATTGCATGTCTGCATCAGGCCAAAAAAGTACAGGGAAACAATTTCCGCATTAACGAATTTTGTGACACTTGATTAAACAACGGCTATTAGTTACACAACAAAGTTTAATGCAGTGTGAAATGATTTACCGGCATGCGCAATTATTGTGCAGTAAACAATATGTACAAACTAATAACCCCGGTCCCGGATTATTTACATTATTCAAATGGGTCCAGGGCTGACTGGACTGATGGCAAAGATAACGTTCATTAAATATAATTATAATTGTGGTTATGTCCTTCTCCCACTGTTTTTCTAGCCCAATGGTATGGTGGAAGTTTTAAAAAATACCCCCCCCCCCCACCCATGCTCCTTATTCGCAAAATGCAATTTCGGGGAGGCCTTATGGTTGGTTCACCTTCAACTCGGCGTGAAATCGGCCTCGTAGTCGGAACACCGTAACCCTTCCCCAAAATGGCGGAGAGAATTACCAGTTTGAGGATGGAAAAAGAAGAAAGAAAGAAAGAAAAAAAAAACGAGAGCCATATACTGTCTGTAACAAAAAAAGGTATTGCCAAAACAAATGTACGAATTCGACAGGTGTAACAAATCAGAAAAGTCAACCTTTGATCCATTCTGTTTACAGAAAATGCTGATTGTAATTTATCTCATATAGTTCATACGACTGGATAGGGTATATACAACTACAGAGGCATCGACAATGCTCTTTGTGTTTCTTTCCTTCCACTGTTTTCTCTCTTTCTCTAGTTCTTGTTTCCATGGAGGGGGCTTCCCTGGCTGTGCTGCGAAGGATCTCGGGAGATTTTGTGGTGCGAGGGTGTAAGATTTATTTACTCGGCGTAAATCCTGCCCGGGTCCCTTTGGAGACGTATCTCGCTCTGGAGTGCTGACAAATTAGCTTCATCTCAGAGGTTGGGAGGGGGCCCACGGATTTGCCCCCTGGAAATGAGGGCGGGCCTGACACACGACACGAATCGTAACCAGGAATTGAAATGGACTTAAGTTTGGGTTGGATATCGTCGTTGGACTCTGATGAGGCAACATTGCACGTAGAAGTGGCAACGTCGACAGTTGGCAGTGTCGTAAACGCCATCTGTTATCTAACTTGCAAGTAACAGGCGCTGTCCCGAGCAAAGCCATCTAAACGACATTTTGTCACAAAGTTATTTTTTTGGCTCCATCAATGATAACAAACGGATTTCCATCGCTTCTTAAGTTGCAATAGTTGATAGGATGACAAAGGATTATGTACATTTTTGTTCGTAATCACACTTCGGGAGATAAAACAGGGGAGTAGATTACTTGTAATAGTATTTATGCCTACAGTGTACTCTATGTACCGGCTAAAGGCTGCAAACCATTAACATTGTTTGGGACAATTACGGGAAAAGCTAAACCCTTGTATATCACACACCTGCGGCGGTACAACAGACCCCTAAATGAAACAATGCAAGCCACTAACCACATAATATAAGCCACGCTTATCGCCCTTTTTTTTTGCTAATCCTAACATTACGGATGAAACTTTATTGCGCCTTTAGGACATTGTTATCTCTATAGATGTCACCAAATACTGAGCAGCGATTGTGAGATAACAATATCAACAATCGAAGTAATTTGCACTTTTGGTAGACTGTACTACATTATACTAATAATAATCGACTGCGGAATAAAATGAGGTACCCGACTCTGTAGCCTACTCATTGCGCTACGTTTATATACCCCCCCCCCCCCACACGTAATTATGGAGCATTGCCACAAAATACCCTTCATATTCTAAGGGCGAGGAAAAAGGCTCCGTGCATCGCCGCAGTAATGGAAATGAATTGCATATTATTTTTTAAGCCGGCCAGGATAGCACATCCGGGATGTGAGAGCCTATTCCACTCTTCCGACCCTGTTTATGCAAACAAGATGAAGCGCTTTAATCCCACGTCATGGCCAGAAAACTGCATCTGAATTGCGCAAAAATACTCAACCGGAGCTTTCCGCGAAACGTTTTCGCCAACAGAAACAGAGCTCCCTCCCGATACATTTTTTTTGCCAACTACTGATGCGTTTGGCAATGGCAATGAAGGTGACTAATTTTTTTTATCCATCAGTCTGGCCAGTACAGTACCGCATTCTAAATGTACCGTAATGTCAGCACTGATTTTTTTTGTTGCTAAATCGAACAATTTGGGACAAGGTCCTTCCATGATGTGATTTTATCGCCTGAGTATACAACAGCAAGTGCGACAAAGTCCAAGGAATAATTATTACCTCCCAGCTTACGGAATTTCCATCCCCGGAGTGAGACTGCCGGGGACAGAAAAGAGGCTCAACTTTTCATCAGGCCGGATTGTGCAGTAATTAACAGGCTCTCTTCAGATTAGCCTTGTGCGGTGAAATGGGGGTGATGTGGTGTGGATGGAAGGGGGGGTGTCCTATGATGCCTCCCCCCGAAATCCCCCCCTTTTCCATCCCACAATGCATGATAGCCACAGGCATTACAACCTGCACGGATTGAAAAGGGACGCCATTTTTGGTGCGCACCTTGCATACACAAATTGCCTCTCTGTCCCTCACGGCCATACCACCATTTTATATTCGCAACACTGTACACACTAAGTTCACATCAGATCCATATCAATCAACTTAACCTGCAGTTAAGTTTAAGAAGGAAACCCAAGCTCCAATTATGCAGATAGCCAGCTCCTTTCTTCTCTATTCTCCATTCAGAACTTTGCAACTAGAATGTTCCCCATGGAATAATTCATAGCGCACTTGTCACCGGCTATTCCTATATACACAACTTCTGCATTGCCCTCAAATCCACACAATTCCAGTCCTATCTCAGACAACTCTCATCCAAAATGCATCCCCCCCCCCCCTTCTTGTTTACAACCATCCGGGAAATTATTAAATTCCTACACCCTGTCGTATATTACGCCTAAGGCACAATCAAGAAGCTCGTTAATAATAACGTTAAGACACTAATGCTCCGCCATATTTCTAGTATGCAAATATAATGTGGTCAGAGTCCCCCCTTTGAAAAATTGCACAGGGTCGAGCAAAGTAATGAGTTCCATGCTCTTAAATTCGCCTCATTTTTATGGGCACACTTTGCAACTCCAAGACAAAGTTGGCGGGTCAACGCCTGACACTGCCGAACCAGACGTGACCTCCGTGGTGGCCCAATTAGGAGACGTGGGCACCCCCCAACTACTTTCGATCCGACCGCCGATTCCTTAAGGTCTTGAGCCCCGCAGACTTGTAGAGCGCGCGTACCGTAACTCTTCTCACGCGATCCCTCCATCCTTCTTCATCCAGGCAAAACCCACACAATCTCACACGCCTTTCCCCCCCACCAAAACCCAGCCCAATGGACCCGTGATAGATGACTCTCGTGTCCTACACACGAGGCACCCTCTACCCACCCTCACCATCTCTCTCTGCTTCTCTCTACCTCTCTCTCTCTCCCTCCCTCCAAAACCTATTGATTTCCGCAGCAATACCAGCATCCCGCAGCCCAGAAAACGACTTCGATGCGATAGCGCTATTCAACACAAGACCACTGCAAGCAAAAGCCCTTACCTTTTTTTCCCCCATCTATTTGTATACTGTCCGGTAGTGCAGATCTGCAAATATTACATGATGCACACAGAAAAGTACGACAATAAATTATTCAAAAAAGTGAAAATGATGATCTGAAAATTGGAACTTGCAAAATAATATCCAAATGTTTATCTCATCACTTTCTTTTTTTTCTGTATTGGCCATATAACTCGCAATGATTCGCAGTATCAACAGCTGGTGACGTGGAAATTCCACATACATTATATTATTTATTTTTTTCACCGTGACAGGGGTACGTACTCCAGAGGCAAGTGCGTGAGTGCAGAAAATAGGCCACTTTGGACAACATTCAATAACTCCGCTTCGAGTACTTTACACATTCTCCTTGGTACAAGGACGAAAAAACAAAATGTTGAAAACAAAAAAAGTGTATTGCTTCTGTGTGACTCTGCGTAAGTCATTTTTTTTCCTCAATTTGTTTTAGTCACTAGGGAAGACGGGAAAAGTGTTGGGATTTTTCGTCATACTACTTCTATAGTTATGTTTTTTTTGGAATGGTATTCACCCTGACGCAAATTGGTGTTTTTTTTCTTCATTTTTTGTCTCATTTTCAAGCACCAATCTCCCCCTTTTCTCCCGACAACCCTTATACACGGCAGAGAGTCTGTTGCGATGTGTGCGATATTTCAATGAGGAATGCTTGCGTTCTTGATCATTCACTCTGTCCACGGGGTTTCTTTATTTTAAATGCCACCATGCTCTCCTATAGTGATTCGTGATCATCTGTAAGGCCACACTGTTATTAATTGTCCGAATTTTGAGACTAGAAAGTTGCCCAAGTTCCATCTTAAAGACAGAACATCCACACAGGCCAGATATGTGAAAGATGAAAGATGCGCCCCCTACAAAAATGTGAGATATTAATATTCGCAAATTTTTTTCTTATTTTGCGTGAGGCATGAAATTTTAATTAATTAATTTTTCAGGCCAGTTGAACATTTCTGGTATAATCAGGCTCAAGGTACCTAAATGGTCCTGTCTCCAAGTCGGGACCAAAGCTTATTTTCCCGTTTCCAAAGTCGCAACATGAATTACAGTGTAGATCAATTTCACAGGTGATCACGACTCATCATACCACGTTTGGGCGAGTAGCTGTCACAGCACACGTAAAACTAACTTGTTGGTGAGGACCCATTTCCTTGTGGTGTCCGCTTCCCTCCGACAGACCTCTTTACACATACTCCCCACCCAACTCCAATCCTTCCAAAACATATGCACCAGTACTCTTGCATACATACGTATAAAGGTTTTTATCACTACAGACGCTAATTGAAAAAAAAACGGAATGTGATGCGCCCAATCACTCGTCGGAGGGAAGCAGAACCAGAAGAGAACTTGGCCCGTCCTCCAAGGCACCATCGTCGTGACCTGTCCTTGCACATTGCACATTGTTTGCTTCAAAACCTCCCTTAGATATTCTTGCTTGTCAAAAAAAACAATATACAGATCCAACCCAAACGTCTTGATTATAATAATTGGTTTTTTTCCTATCTGAAAAATCTCTTCTAGCACCGTGGGGAACAACGATGGAATTATCCAGTTTGGCTTCTTTGCACACGAGTTGGAAAAATATTTACAAGTAGTTTGGGCCATTTTATGTTTAAAAAAGCTGTAAATGATATAATATTGCATCACTGAACAGTATTATAAAATTATAAAACAAAGCCACTGGATTCGGCTCGTGCACTGTGGGTTAAAGGGCCACTGCAGTGGAATGTGTTCGCATGTGACTATTACATCATGAAAAGTTGGCAAATTGCCAAATGTGTGACTCGGGTTTAAATTGGCCCAGAGTACCCAAAATCCAAGTCAAGATCAGATCTTCCAACAAAAGCTTCATACATCATTCAGTGGTCCTTCAACATTCACAGAGACTTAAGGTTGAAACATTGTGATCAAAACCTGATTTTTGAAAACCTCGACATATTACAAATGAGGCAGTGTTCTGGTTTGTGACAATTTGACCATCGTTAAATAGATATTACCCAAAAAAAATGAAAAAAAAGGACAAGCTATCGAGGAGTAGCCATCTTTGATCTTCCCCACGGCTCCCCTTCCCCCCTGCACATTATTCAAATCCCCCCTCACTCTCTGCCACTGTCGCTCATAGCGCCTCGTCAAGTTTTTGCATCTGAATACGAAAATATATCAGGTAACAAGAACGGTTATCACAGTTCCTTGATCGGTCCAGATCCTTGCCTCCTGAAACCATCACCACCGGATTATTTTTTCTCAAAAAAAAAAAAAGGAAAACACCCCATCACCAACCACCACCACCAACTACACACCTACCACCAACCAACCGCATAGTTTTTTTTTTGTCATTTACATAATCATACGTGCATCCGTAAGTAGTCCGTAATGGTCGCACATTAAAAGAGTTGCTGTAGAAATATGACGAGTTGTCTCCCTCGCCATATATGTAAACAAGGCCAACCGGAACAAGGGAGCGGCCACGCTGTGCACACTGTCACTGCACTTTTTTTAAAATAAAAAAAAATCTTGATTTTTCACTGCAATCTTCACAGATCTATCATCTCACTTGCGATGAAATGAGTACAAACACAGCGAAAATTCCGAGCACTATTGACCATGATGGCGCGTGTGCTCCGCCTCCGTTGCTGAACTCCAAGCAATGACCTGAAACCGAAAAAAAAGAGACAATGCATCAGATCCAATGTGGTGCAATGCGCCATACACTGCATACAGGCTCCGAAATTAAAATTATGTCACCATCATTTTTTGATATATGGTGCTGTCAAATGATGCAATCAAACTCTTTGGTGCCCCCCCCTCCCCTCCCCCCCTTCCAAAAAAATGGATGTGACGACAGGTTTTTCAGAGCGAAAATTTCGAACACACCCAGACAAAGCTGTGTTTCGATCGTGCTGGGACCAAAACCAGGGACAGAAATAAACACCAGTGTCACGTTTGAGTTATGGGGTGGTTAATTGGGCGAGAGAAGGCTTTCCGCAGCTTGTTGATCAAAGGCCAACCGCTCCACCCTTCTCCATCCCCAAAGATTTGTGGTCGACACACGAAAAAAAAACCCCAGCAAAGGCACAAAATGTACTATTGGAGACATAAAGTAAAGCACAACATGTACTATCGAAGACGTAAAGCTCTGTACAATGTATATATTTTTTATGTGTTTATTACCGGAGGAGGTGACGTTGAAGGCTAGTACTCCACCCACGCCCGGAGTGATGCTCCGGAGACACGAGTCTGAGCTGGAGGAGAAGCTAAATTCACTTCCAAGACCCGGTTGGGACTGTCGGTAGATGAAGCAGAAGCGACGGGCCCCTTTCGACGACCGGCTCAGAGGCGTCGTGATCAGGAAGTTCGTCCCGTTGTCTTCCCAGCTGCCGTGACAAGAATATGCTGCAAAAAAAGATGGACAAAACATTTAGTCTGAGGCTCAATTAGACTTTTAATAATGAGTACATGCGGCTGTAATTATTCCATCAAGTGCGATGCAATAAGGTTTTTTTTGGAGAGAGCGGACTTAAGGTTATTACCATATTTTTCATATCGGAGTACGAAGCGAATTCATCACCAAAAGATGGCACCACATTATTGCTTTTATGATATGACATTTTGTATAATTAATCCGGGAGCTAATTTTATACCAAAAAAATGCACTCAACGTACGGTCTTGTAGCATGTTAAAAAAATACTCAACCTGATGTACTTCCTCTGCCGGTACAAACCAGGCGTGGACCAGTCGCATCATCCACGCGTGTTTGTGCCCGGCCACGTTGCAAATAATTGAATTAGCATACATAACCGAATTTGTGCCCAACAAAAGCGACCCGCTTTGTAGCTTCCCAACAGCCACAGAGTTACAAGTTGGCCAAAAAAATTATAATGGCGTACAAAACAGCCAATTTGCCAGCAAACAAGTTCGAGTACACATTTTAAAAATATATATTCCAAAGCCTCCAACTGCATTTGTTGCACTGCCAACTGCTGGCCTCTTGGGGCTTTGGCATGTGCCTCCATCGATCCTGCATCCAAAAAATGACATTGATGCTGGCCACACAATCTACGATCTGTGCCAGAGCTTAAATCTCCGCGAGCAGCACATAATTATCGGCTTTGGGTTAACCCAATGAGCCCAGGCCAATTGGAATCTGCCTCTAATTTACGCCCCGCAGCAGGCAGGCAGGCAGGCATTCCCCTCTCCTCCATCCCCCACTTTTTTTTTCCTCTGCTGCCAGCTATACTCTTCCGACCGCAAACACGGAGCTCTAAAAGGTTAATCCGATCTTCTGATCCGGTCGAAAAAGCGAAGACAGAATCGGAGACGTCATCTAAATTAGGCCAACACTTCCCGAGAGACGTTTACACTCTTCGTATATCTTCGGCTAATAGCCCTTAGGGTGGCAAAGTTATTTCTGACTCGATTACGGCCCGTATTATCCGGGATAGGAACCAACGGATAAAAAAAAGAAGAAACCGATTGTGCGGGCTCTCTAGAGTCAAAAAGTGAGTTACAGGCTTTAGACATAAAATGGCTCAGTTTGTTTGAAGAAAAAAAAGATGGTGCGGATCGCATTTTAAGCCATACAGTGGGCTTTATCTGCAATGGGTCATCTCCAAAGTAGTTGCCAAAACCCGTATCATAACTATCGGAGCTCCGCCTTTTCTTATCTAAGCCCCGCCTCTCCCTTGTATAAGCTCCGTCTCTACCTTATCTAAGCCCCACCTATTCGTGATGTAAGATCCGCCTCTCCTTATACAAGCCCAGCCTATTCCTGATCTAAGATCCGCCGCTTCACTATCTAAGCCCCGCCTCTACCTTATCTAAGCCCCGCCTATTCGTGATGTAAGATCCGCCTCTTCCTTATCTAAGCCCCGCCTCTCCTTTATCTAAGCCCCGCCTCCATACTTAACCTAAACCAGCCAGGACTTTCAGTGAAGCTGATTCATATCTTTCAGTTAAACTATAAGTGGAGCCATGCCTTTCCATTAAAGCCAATTGTGGCACGTCTCTCTGTTAAGCCGAGTTAGCAAGATGACTTTTTTACTTTCAAGGGAACTGGGGGGGACGTATTATAAAGCTGTTTATTTCCAAATCTCTGGGCCTTTAAAAAAAAACTGGGGGCAACAACTGTTCCTGGAGCTGCCAAAAAAAAATTAGGACCGCACTTGGGGCAGTGTGCAGGTGGAAACAGCTTACAGACATAAATTCCAGGTTTTTCGAGTGGAGGGGTAAAACGTGCTGGGGAAAACTTTCATAACCGCTCAGACTACCCCTTTTCCGCAATGTGTACAAACTCGGACATCCAAACCCTGTGGTTTTAAACCACATGGTTACACACACCCTGTGTTTCCCCTTCCTAAAAAAAAGGGGGCAAGCACAATTGTCGCAATTTCCTAAAACTGTCTCTACACCGGAACAATAAAAAAGGACGCAATCCGACAAAACCTTCCTCTTTGTTGGAGCCAATCAGAGCAGGCATTCTAGAGATTCAGCAACGAGGGCAAAAATTTTCTGCAACGCACGCCTCTTAAGAAACTCCTGAGTATTGGAATTAAACAGAAGCTGGGAAAAGAAGGGGGGGGGAGGTTTTTAAGGGAAGCAGAGGAAGAAAGAAGAAAGAAAGAAAGAAAGAAAGAAAGAAAGAAAGAAAGAAGAAAAGGGGATCTCCGGTACTCCTCAAGAAGCTCCTCCAATTCTCCATAACGCTCGACAAAAGGAGGGCCCCATTATCAATAGAATCACCTCAGAAAACTGCTCTTGCGAAATTTTATGGTCCCCTTCGTTCCCAAGCGATGGGCTCTAATTCACAAAAAAAAGTGTGCTCGGCGGCGAGATGTCCTCCGTCCCACTGCGGACCAAGTTTTTCTTCTTCTTCTTCTTCTTCTTCTTCTTCTTACTCGACATGGTCTTTCTCCTGTGTTCACTAACCCGTGCAGATATTGTGGAAAGGATTAAAATGATCGCAAAGTTAGGCTCTCCCAAGTTGAGACCAAAGTTGGCACAAAAATCATAACTAAAAACGGCTGACACCAACTTACACGCTTGGTGTTGCAAAAGTCAACAACTTTAGCGTATACATTTTTCGAAACGTGTCACATGGCAGATCGCACTATTTGAAAGACCAGATCTATAGACGAATTTTTAAATGGACGCAACACAGTTTGCGCAAATTGTTTCCAACACTACGCTTGAGGGAGTAACAATATGGCCGACTTTTGCGACGTTGCCATGGCTCTGGTACGAACCGGTGTGAATTTGGCCTCCTGAGGAGTAACTGTGGCAACGATGTTGTCGGAACAATGGACTTGCGCGAGTATGGGTGCGCACTGGGTTGCGCTCGTTAACAAAATTCATCTGTAGTGCCAGAATTTTATTTTTAGAATTTTTTTCCCCAATTGCTGACGTGGGCCGTACCCCAGCTAAATTCTCTCTTTAGAGCCAAACTATCACGTGCCATTTTAGAGTCGCACTTATGCAAGAGAGGAGTCGACCTCAATCAGACGTGCTGCTTTTCTCCCTCTGTAATTACTCGCCGAAATTTCCTCCCCCCCGCTTTTACCAGGTAGGACTCATCATCAGGGAAGAAGCTTCGTCTCTCTGATGAAGTGATTTCCTGACCTCGGCTCTTCCCTCGCTGATTCCCAGTGTCATTTGGTATCAAGCGTGAACGCCCCCATTTTTTATTTTCCTCGCTTTTCCAACCACCGGAGTCCTAACTGCTTCCACGTCTTTGCACTATTTTTCTTCTGGTGAGGGAAAAAGAAAAAAGAAGGCTTTTCCAAACTTGGATTGCTCATAACTCATGTCTTAATTGCCCTGGAATTGAAAGCCACGCCTCCTTGCCTACCCCTTAAGATTCTCATACGGATCGGCTAATTACAATAATTTTGAAGGAGGGGGGGGGGGATGATGGGGATTTGCTTGCAATGGCCTGCTTATGGCAGCGGGAGTGAAATATTCCTGCTGAGGGCCTTCCTTCCTTTTGCCGGCTGCTCTTATGGCCATCCTTTACGACCTTCTTTGCTCACATAACCCACAGTAACTGCTTGATAAAGACCCGCAAGGGCAGCCTGAGTGATTCTCTCCAGGGGTATAGAAAGACAGCATAAAAGTCGAACGGTATATGAATGCTACACTCTTTAAAAAAAAAACCAAATCCAGATGTGGACGTCGCTAGCTTAACTTGCTATAGGGAGGCGTGGTCTAACACTAGAAAGCATTGATTTCATGTCCTCTACAAAAAATAAACTCGCTTCAAAAGCAAGCAGCCACAAATTCTCTCAGGATATCGGACCCAAAGTTACAGAATACAAGAAAAAAAAAAGTTCCCTCGAAAAATATTCCGCAAGAACAATCGGTGATGCATCACCCCCGTATAGCTTTATCAAAATCGATACCACTTTTTTTCTCTCTTTCTCTCTCTCCAAAAAGCTTGTTCCTTTCCCCAACAATAGTACTGGCCACAAAGTTAGCTCCATTTCCACCCTCAACCTCAAGGGGTAGCACGATCTAAAAAAAAACGAGCCTCAACAATAACCATATGCTGGAGCCACAAGCTTAATCAGAGAGACATTTTATAGACCTTGGCCACAAAAAAAGAGAGGATCAGACCCTTGCCTAAAGGTAACCGGAATCGGCCTCCGGAGGGCACTCAGCTCCAAAAGCGTGAAGTTGGAATGAAGCAAAGTTGGGAGATGAATGTGAAATAAGCCTTTTGCTCCCTCTCTGCCACCGTATTCTTTTCCTTTCCTTTTCTTCCCCTCCCCCTTCTTCTCCATACTGGAAAATGGATCTCCTTCACGACTCTTGCCTGCAGAGGATTGTCACGGAAGCTGCCTCGATTTCATTTTTTCTCTCTCTCTTCGTCTTCAAACCCTACCTTTTTCTCTCTTGTGTCGTTGGGGGTCCGACTTTCAAGCAATGCAAACTCCTAATCCTGATGCAGAGAACTTTTGCGCGGGGAATCTTAACATGAGAAGGCCATTAAAGTTTTTTTGGGAGCCGCAAAAAAAAGGTGGTCTAATCCGCTATGATAGGATTTGCACAAAAATATGCCCAGGAAAAAAAACACACACAACCTCGCCAGATAGAACCAAGGACAGTTTTATACCTTTTGGTTCAAACTGTACGAAACTTTATGGTGCGTCCTAGTCATAAATCTTGCAAGACAGTTTTTCTCTCGAGGAAAAAGGCGCATCTCCGCTTTTAATATCCGCCCATTTTTTGAGAGAAGGTGGATGTCTCGCACCCAATTTTTTCCCTCGGTATCAGCCCAACTTAACTGCGAGACCAAGTGCATTTTGCATAACCTAATTCCACGCAACGGGGGCTGCCCAACTTAATAATGCAACACGGCCAAGATTCGATGAAAAAAACAGGATTATACCATTTTTTAAAATAAAAAAACGAAGGACGAACCAGATATGTCTACTAATTAACCCATCTGGAGACGGCCTTTGGATATTGGTTTATCTGCGAACTATCGTCCTGCACTTTTCAGTGGAAGCCTCCAGCTCCATAGTTTATAGCCCGAGGAGCACTCGGACGTGGCCTTTTTCCCCAGCAAAAAGCCCACATAATTCATCCGGGCCCGTGAGTTTTCCTGCCCCCTCCTGGCACAAAATGCCATGTAAGGTTCTGGTACAAAATAGGGGCCGCCCTTTTTAGTAGCATTTTTTTTTTTGCAATGATGCGAAAAAAGTCGCCGGCAGGAAGCAAGGAGACAGATTAGTATCCGGGGCAGCAGAGGGGCCAATAGGTGAGGAATTACCTCAGGAACCCATTTTGTTCCGGAGGATTTGGAGGGTGATGGCGAAGCTTCTGAGACTTTGGCAGGTGCCCGCGGGAAAGGGGGGCTTCGAAGGAAGACACAAGAAATATCCTTTAATTACAGCCCGGAGGTTCCCCTAGGAAGATCTTAGGAAAAGCCCTATTCCGACTTATACGGGGGAAGAAGGCCCAGGTCCCCTTTATCTCCTGGAGTGATGTTCGGACTTATCCAGACATCCATTAAGAAATGGAGGGTGAAAAAAAAGAGACGAGTAGGCCTACTCCTTGCTTACAGTTGAAAGTCGTCAGAGGCGAAAAGGCTAGTCCCGGATAACCTATTTCCGGATCTAGGAGCTATCTTGTTGCAGTTTCAATGCGGGATTATCAGCCTGACTTTTAGAGAGAATTCGCGTTTGAGGATTTTACGATGATTACATGGCTGCTCTCAAAACCTTCAAGTAAATATGTACAGTGCTGGACATTAATGGTGTCGTACTAGTGGCGTGGCGCCCTGAGAAGATGATGGCAAACTAGCGAATCTATAGTTAGATTTTTTGCCGCTATGGTTCGTGACGCCATCGGTACGACATAATTAATGTCCAGGACTTGTTATGTTCTTGTTTACTTCTTTAGAAATAGAAAACGAATTTTGATGATGGTATGAAATTAAGAACTTTCATGCATATATTTTCATTACGAATTTCATTGATAATATTAAAATATTCTTCAATGCACAACCGAGTCCTGCGATTGGCCTACATATGGTTGTTACCGCGACGCTTCCATTGGCCCGCGTTCTACGCATGCTCGTCCCCTCTCCACCTCGGGTTCTAAATTACGGTGACCTCACAGCAGGGGCTGTAGGAACCAGCTCCCTGCCACTCGCACATATATTTTTAAAAATTAACAAAGCTCACCAGCTATGACGTCAGCGGCTGTGCAGGCAGATCGCAGCTCCATGACGTCATTAGTGCTGCATCCGACCACCAGGGTGCTGAATCCTTCCGCGCATGCGTCGCGCACCCGGCGTCCATCCCGGTTGACTCCGGTCACACTGAACTGCCCCAAATGCGGACACTGCCGCGATTCCGGGCTGGATGCTGAGAAAAGAAGAAAAAAAACAAACCCAATTTTTGATATACACGCATCAAGAAATGGGTCCAGCGAGATTTTCTTTTTTTTAAAAAAAGTTTTGGAAGCCCCAGCTCAGGCTGGCAGTAAACCGATCCAAAAAATTGAAAAACAGGTTTTGTGCAGTCGAGCCCGGAAACCCGCTGGAGCATCTTACAATGGCAAAACGCGGTGTTGAAGCTCTTGAAAGCCCTTAAATCCGGTCCGGAAAGCCAGGCGGGCTGAAGCTTTTCCTCAAGCCTTGTCATGTCCAGTTTCAGTTCGATTCCCTGCACGTCAATCCTGGTCGACACGAACTTTTTTTAAGGGAGGGAAAAAAAAGAAGCAACTCCCACTCCCTATTCCCTGACCTCTAGGGCCAACGATTTTTTCGGAACCGAACTTAAGTTTATTTGCTGACTGACCCCACCTTTTTTTTCCCTCCTTGCTTCTTCTTGACCTACTAAAAGTCACGACAGTCCGATGGGGAAATAGTCCGAACAGAAAAAAACCCCTCGGACAGATGGTTTCTCTCACAGATTTCCCTTAGGTGGACCCTTTGAAAGTGAGTACACCAAAGTGATTATCTCTCTACCTGAGAAAATCTCAGAAAAAGCTTCCGAGACAAAAGGAGCGGAAACAATTTCGAGGGAGACGCAGATAGTGTGGCATGTAAATGCTATAGTGGGCTGGTTTAGCGAGGCCGTAAAAAGTAAGAAGCACACACAGGCCCATACACACTCGGAGCAAGTCGTTGCCAGCTCATTTTATGGGCAACCTTATAGTGCTCCTTGCGTGCGTCGGGCACTTGGAACGCATGAAAGGACGCCGCCATTCAGGCCCTCTCCTTTTCCTTGCTAAAGTGCCCAGGACCCACAAAAGAGATCCATCTCCCTCCAAATTAGCCTTGCACCCCCCTCTTCACCATCCTTCCCTAGCAGCACACACAGCTTCCCTCACCATCCTATCACTCCATTAACATCGCAGATTACTTACTGACGAGGGTTACGAAGGGCAACGCAGTCTGGTTGAACAGGACTTGATGGCACGCGTCCTCAGGTCGTAACGCAAAGGTACCTGGAAAAAAAAGAGGGAGTCAAAGATCAGATCGTGTTAACAATGGTGTGAGAGTATCAAAAAATATTTTCAGGTTGGGATTTGGCCAGAGGGCCATGAAGAAATGTGTTTGGCTTTGGCGCTTTTAAGCCGTCCATTTCCGATTCGGCAGTTATTTATTTGACGCTCCGAGTGGAAACAGAGTGTCGAATCTCTTCCTGCACAGCCATGAATTACACTTCAGGATATACAGTGTACACAATAAAATGGTGCTTACCAGTTTGAACTTCAATAACGTGGCCGTCGCGTCGGTAGAACATGGTGCAAACATATCCGCTTTGGCTGGAAAGACAGAAATTGTGACTTACTATATAGCGCACATAGTCTATACACATGTTAATCGATGACATTGCCCGCCTATAGCAGACAGCTTTCCAATATGTAATTGATCTGGCCCAACACCAAAATGGCATCCATTAGCCAATATTAAAACCTGCAAATGCGATATTACACCCAGACAGCTTAGGCGATATCGATGTTTATCGGGCGTGTGCCATGATTCCATCCGATGCCAATATTCCTATAAAAGCGTATATTACAATGGCAACACCTTGGCGGGGCAGCAGGCCCAATAATTTCGGGAGGCGGAATGACCTCCCGTAGCCTAAAATTGCTACCATTTTCCTTTTGCGGAATAACACTCTCATTATGAGTAATGGCTTTTAATAATCAAATGGCGATTAATAGTCTAAACGCACGGGGCTGCATGGCCTGGAATTGCAAATAATTAGTCGCCCTGCAATAATTCGGGGGCGATCCTATATCGAAGAGTCGAGTTGCAGTGACAGGAATGGACAATGGATAATTGGCACCCTCTCACCCTATAATTCCAATCGTTCTTCACAATAACGAGCGCAAGGTTATTCATAGTAATTGCGATAATCATTGGGCGTCGGGCAGGTAATTTAATCGGATAATTGCAGTGGGTAGTTGTTGCACTGCGGGTGATAATGATGCGCATCACGGGGGGAAAAAAAGTGAAGCATGTGTGGCGATAAGGGGCGGAGGCCTCGACACGTGATGCTGATGACATGCATAGGACCTGACACCCGGAGGGGCACGCCCAGCCCAAAAAGTCCGGCCCCGTCAAGACCCGGACAGAGTCGATCAATCGATTCAACCGTGCGGTCAACATGTGGCTTTGATTGGAGCTGAATCGACGTCACGTGTCTCAACGACGTTTTCGACTTGGAGAATATAGAGTCCGAATTCGTGCTTTGACCTGGTAACTGTACCTTTATGTACATTGAGATTATGAGAAGCAAACCCCCTTTAAGATGGGCGTCATACTAGAGACGCCTCGAGCGAATAAACAGCATTAGCCTAGATTACGCGAAGAATCTGGCTGAAAATGAGCCTTGCAGTGCAAACACAGCTTTGTGATTAGACACCTTACAGCTGCTTGGACAACACTGTAGCGCCCATGCTTTAACACTACTAGTTAAAAATGGTGCCCAACGGGCGTACTAACCGCACGGCGCCGCGCGGCCTGCCAGGTAGCTCCATCTATCCTAAATCGACAACACTACAACCTTTTTTTCTCTCTCTCTCGTCATCCTTCCATTATTTTTTCCCTCCTTTCTTTTTCTATTTTTATTTGGAAGAGGCTGGATGGAGAGAGTGTGTGGAGTTTTGGTACAGGCAATCACATCGGTGCGCAGCCGAGCGTCTCGAGCGAGATGGCAATTCCCCATTCCCTTCCGAGCAGGCCCTGTCCAGAGCAGATTTGGGCTTTGCCGGCGTGTCCCGAGCAAAACCTTCCCCCAGCTGACACTCCCAGCATGACTTTCCTCCGCTCGCCATTGCTCTTGCACAGGCCACCTTCTCCTTATTTATTATTTTTTTCTTCTTCTTCTAGTCCCCCTACCCACCCACCATCAGTTTACAAAAAAAAGAAGAAATCTGTACTGGGTCTGACAGCAACAGAAATGGCAACGTTTTCTTCGGAGTCAAAGAAGCTACAAGACGTATAGTATACGAAGGCAAGGATGCTTGCTTGCCTGTCTGCCTGCCGACTTCCAAATTAGGGCGTGTCCTATCCGGAGAAGTAGAGAGAGAGAGAGACCTCCCCGCCTCTAAAATAAACCTACTTTGTCGGAATACTAAATAGTGCCGAGGGAAGAGAGGAACCCTGCAGCCAGGAAATTTGAAATGCCCCCGAGTTTGTTTCTCATCGCCGAGGTGCATTCAATTTTCGGAGCAGAAACGGCCACCTTCCACAAGCACATGATGGGCCAGCATCGAAGTGGCCCAAAAATTCTACATATTTCGTCTATTTAAATAATTACCAATAAATATTAGGCTATTTATATTTATGCTATGCTTTTGTGTGATCAGAATATTCAGCACGCTTCAAAATACAGGCTTGGGGCACACTTTTTCACTTCCAATGCAATGCAGTGGGGTACAAATTTTACGATATAGAAGCCATATACTCATCAAGGTCACTCGCAATCGACATTGTCGATTGCGAGTGACCTTGATGAGTATATGGCTCCAGATCAATTTTTTACGAGCGCAACCGAGTACGTTCCCACACTTGCGCAAGTCCAACGTTGCCACAGAGGCCTCAGAGGCCAAATTCATGCCTATAGCATTTGTAAGGTTCAGAGCCTTTGACAACGTCTTAAAAGTGGCCCCTCTCAAGCGTAGTGTTGGAAACAATTTGCGCGAACTATGTTGCGCGCTGGGTTGAGCTCATAAGAAATTCATATTTATAGAAAATTATACTTGGGAATGAGGTTTGTAAAATTATCAAAATTATATGAAAAATCCCCGATTAATTACATTTCAACAACAACTTGTTTGTGTTGATACTTACTTGTTAGTAAATAAAGTCGTTGAAAAATAGTTTAAAACCATATACATCAACTCGAACTACTGTTGCTTACTAAAAAACTGTTAAATAAGCAGAAATTGTGTCCCTTTATTGTTGCAAAATGTGGCTCCTATATGGCTGATGAGGAATATAATATTGACGAACCCAGCCTATCTAAATTCAATTGGAGCGATAGCACACATGCTGTATATTTAACAGTGAGCAATCGGCGATGGAGGCCAACACTTTCTGTTTGATCTCTTTTAACATTTAATAACGTTATTGGTGTAACTCGAGCGATTAAATTTTAAAGTTAATGAGGCCCCGCGCGTTTGGGCAGATTGCATGCGAGGCGCTACGTGCTGGCTAGAGCTAGATCAGAGCTGACACCGCGATTAAAATAATTGGCCACGTAGCTGCATCTTTGCAATTAATTCATTAGTCCTGGCCGTAGAAACGGAGCTGATACCATACTAATTTGTACAAGCCACAACCCAATTCCAGTATATATCACGCGGAGGATAGTTTAAACGTCTTTACATATACAGCTCGTAAAATTAGCAGCTAATTTTAAACAGCATATGTTAGCAGTTAAGAGTTGTAGCAGTTACATTTAATGCACTTTAATCAAGACGTGCAATACAACGTGCGATAATTACGAGATAATTATCTCAACCGGTGGTAAAGGATTCGGTTTGATAACAGCTAATAGCCCCCCATGAATATTTAAATGCTGGTTATTTCCCTGTGGACCTATAGACGAACAATGTAATTGGGAAGTTTCTTGGCTGATTAGAAACCCGCGTACCTTGCAAAAATATCAATCTGTGCCTTGGCCTCTTTTCTTAACGACCTGCTGTTCATTCAGACCGACAGCAATATCAGCCTTGATGAGCAAGATTTTCCGCCGTGTTTACCACCCCGGGAATAAAAGTGGGCCACTGCTAAGTGAGGGGGGGCGTTTGCAAGCAAATGACTTTGATCTGGAGACGTCGACGGGAGGGGAGGGTTTCGCCACAAACACCTCTTTTCCTGGCTGAAAGCGGCCTCATCAGCAAGCGTTATCAGGACGAGTATCATCCGAATCTTTGGCCCAACTAATCGGGGGGGCTGCCTAATGGCTATTACGCTAGGGGTTGTAGAGGGGTGGAAAGGGGGTGGTGATGACCCGCTTAGCACCATATTTTGGTCCCTCGGGGCTTTTGGGCCAAATGTTCAACCAGCCTTCTGCTTCACCCCCACCCTCCCTCAGCACCATAGCAACCAGGGGTATGCAAATGAGTGCTCATTATCTCCAGACAAGGTGCGATATTCCAGGATTAACGTGGCCGCCGTTTCTTGTATTAACTCATCAATACGCGTAAGATGCAGCAATTAATGTTCTTAATACGTAGTAATGGTCTCAATAGGTACTGCATTTTTTAAAATATGTAAAATTTACCGTAAAATACTGAGCAAGTAAATTGTACAAAACTATACCGTAAATCAATGCCGTACAAAATGAACAAAAATATTCTGTACAAAATGCACATAAATATTCTGTACAATTGTCTATAAATAATGTGTACTGTACAATTGTGTCCAAAATATAATTATGCAGTATACTGTACATTTTCTAATGAATATTATTCATTAGAAAATGTACAGTATACTGCATAAGAATATTGTGCAAAATGCCGAATTAAAAAAAAAATCTCGAACATATTCACATTCTAATGGTTGTCGAAATATTATGCTATAGTTGATTGTTATTTTAAATGTGAAAAATGTTTTAAAATATTAACAGCTGCTGGAGCTATTAACGGGCCTCATTCAACGTGACCTGTTTTCTCTCTGGACAACAATGAGCTGGGGCTATGCATCGCTGTTGACGTCGAAATAAGCGTAAATATTGGTTCGCAAAAACCGCATAATAACATTCCCCTACAGCACTGTTATTATGCTCGTATGCTATTTAAAAAAATGGAGGACAAATATGTTCCGCCCCACTTTTTTTTTTCCAGCCATGCAATTCGGCAACTGCATGCACGTTCCATTAGCGCATAATAAACTCACTGCCCAAATTTTTATGCCTGACTAATAACCTGTGTATTACTTATATGCACACTGTTATGGAGAACCCCCCCTCCCACTGAAACATGAAATAATAATTTCAAAAACAAGGGCTCCGGTTGGTTCAATATTGGAATTTAGAGGGCACAGTGCATGACGTTCATAACAGCATGAATTTGATAAAGAATGAAACCCAGGCAGTTGACGTTTTACTCCCGCACGGGACATCAAATAAAAAGCCCTTGTAAATAACGCACAATGAAGCATGGAATCATACGCAATTACACGCCTCTCTTTCTCTGTGTTTTTTAACAAAATGCTGTGCATTCGACGCAGGTCTTATAAGCACGGGCCATAAAAAAAATACCCGGGGCACATCTCAGCTCCGAAAAACATCGATCGACACGTTACTCGCACTGTACAGGGTGCTTCTTAGCAATACTTAATGTTGTATGATATGGTTCTGTGTACTTGAGCATGTACCACATGGACTGAAATAGTAGCCTGAAGAGCTGAACTTTTCAATTTTGCTAATACAATGGGTGCAAGAAGGATGGACCAGTTTCCTGTTTACGCTCCAACAAGCGATTGTTCTTTGTGGACACTTCACTTTCGTCTGAAAAGGAGGTTTTCCTGCACTGTCTTCTTCAGCTGGGTGGATACAATAAGACAGGATACAGTTGTCCCTGTTTCTGCCACGTCTCATTACGCCAGCAAAAAAAAAATGCAATTAAAGTTGCAACCGCGGATATTTCCAAGGCCCTTTTGGCAATATATACCATAAACTCTGGAGAGAGAGAAAAAAGGAAAGAATCGCTCGGGTTTCCAACTGTCCAACTCTCTCCGTTTCACTGCCAAAACATTTTTCCCCCCACTGTCCTGTGCGTCTCTTTTCTACCGTTAAATTAAGTGAAAGCTTTGTCGTGTACAATTTCAAGTGCACTTGCAGAGCTGGTTCCAATATGAGACCAGGTGAAACTAGGCTCATAAGGGGATTAACCTTTGGCTCTTTTCTTCCTTTCTCTCCTGTGAGGTAAACATCTGCGCAAAAAAAATAATATTAGATTTGGAGAAATTCTCTCCCGCCAAAATACGTGCGGGTCTTAGCAATGGGCAAATAACCACGTGTATTAAAGCGGCGGCGACGGATAAAATCAGGCAGTTAGTCCCTTCATGCCCATTAGCAGCTCATCGACGTCGACTTAATGGAGTTCCGCCTTCCATTTGCATTCGCAGAGAGAAAACCCAGGCGAGGGGGAGACAAGAGGGGTGGGAAACTCCACGAATTCATAGAGGACTAACGCTCCCAAGGCTACCCGTGCAATTTCACCTGAAAGCTCAGTCGAATTTAGCCTCCGGGGAGCTTTTATGGGCGGTAATGTTGGGAAGGTGCTGTAATTTTAAGGGGGAGGTTAGAAGGGGAGGGGGGGGGGCAAGCAGGCGAGATGTGGGTGATTGTTAAGAGAATGTTGACGCAGTTCTTAATTTGGCTTCAGCCCCACCACCATGCGCTAATCTTATCACTCCCGGATTTAATATAAAAGCTTAATATGGTAATTGTCCGTAATTGCTTGTGGACATGGGCTCTCTCTGAGCGGTATCTAAGAGATTAGTGGTCAGGCTTGTGTGTATACTCCTTTGGCATTTTTAGAAAACCAGGATAGCTTACTTAATGCCAGCCAGGATAAGAAGGTGGTTTTGGTTAGGTAAATGTTTTATGCATAGCTTCCCGTTTCTGAAATCATGGTTTACGGTTGTATGCACATAACTTATAGAGTACATTATGTATAGGTATCCATAAAACACATTCAGCCATAATTATAAATATCACTTAGAAAAACCCTCGGTACGCTCGCATTTTTAAAGGCCTGCGGTCTACAGTGGACACAGTATTTTAATCGATTCGAACTTATAGCCAATCAGAAGGCATAACCATACAACGAAGAAATTTAATATTATAGATACTTATTTTAAAAAGCAGCAACACCTGATTCCAAGACTTACTTCAATGTTTAATATGAGTATCCTGAAAAATTTAAAGCTACATGTACAAGAGTAGTGAAATCCAGCCTAAAATTGCAAGTGCTACGTGTTAAAACAGGCGGGTACTGTAACTCGCACTGTTTTCAGTTTGAATAAAATATCCTGCTAAATCGCGCGCTCGTGTTGTTTTCTTCCGTGTTTTTTTTTTAAGTGTATGATGTTGCAATGCTGTAATTTCCGCCCTTGTTGTGCTGGAGGCATGTGCAGGAGCACAAAAAGTTATGCAACGTGATAATTAGGCCGGCTCAGGAAACACAGCAAAGTTATTGCTTTCACAAGTGCAGCGTAAGCATCTCATTACGCCAAAGAAGCATTACAGCAACTCCCTCTTCTGCGACATTAAAAATTCACCGCACTGTACAAGGCCTCGGCAGGTCATAATTAAATTAACGCGCAATTACCATGAGCCGCCACCTCCATAATGTACTGTACACATAGCATGTACAGTGTGCTACAATTGAATCAGTCAGTACCAGTTACCCCTTTTGGGCACTCAGCTGCTTATAATATTAAGCAGTGATTCCAAACAACTACTTTTTGTTGTTATAAAAATTACCTGCTATATAGTACAGTATTTGAACTTGTAACGAGCGAAACCAAGTGCGCACCCACATTCTCGAAGCTCTATTGTTATGCCAACAATGCTGCCCGAGTTACTCCTCAAGCTCCCGTAACCTCTGAGGCTCGTTTCAGAGCTTTGGCAACGTCGCAAGCGTAGCGTTGGAAATAAGCGTGATTTTAACTGAATGAAGTACTATCCTTTAGGTGTTTTGTGGGTTCACCCATTATTGCATAGAACAGTCCAATTATTATCATTGATAATGCCAACCATGTATACTGCGCGAACTGTGATGCGCACTCAGTTGCGTTCGTAAAAAAAAAGCCACCTCTAATACGTATTACACCCAACTTGTCCATTTCAGCTAGAACACATTGTGCGAGTATATACACATTTCCTCTCTGCTGGGAACAGCCGCTAATTTTGACATCCCTGCAAATAATTATGGCACCATCAAATCACGCAATCCAATTTGGACCACGAGTTTGTCCAAAGTTGCGCCTCAGCCATGACCATTGGCCCCGAGGCGAAACTTTTTTTTTTGGGGGGGGGAGGGGGGGAGAGAACACCCCCATGGTATAACTTGGAAGGTTACCTCACGCACCACCTCTTAACATGTCTAATTGGATTTTCTTCCCCGGGACTTCCATGTGTCTAGGCTCCTTTTCTGTGCCTGTCCCCTTTTTTTTTTTCTTCTTCTTCTTCTTCTTCTTTTACTTCGGCGGCTCCGGAAAGCGAGCAGACAGCTCTCCTATTGGCCGCTGTCCGGATCGTAATTGGTTACGGGAGCCCGTTTGCGGAGACGCCACCGGAGAATAATAAGGCCTAGTGGCCACTACAGGCCTTAAGACTATTGGGTTACAGACCCTCCTCCTCATTACTGCCTGGCTTTTCTTGGCAAGATGTGTTTGGATTTGGAGAAGACGCACCTCTTCGCTTTTCCTCAAGAGTCTCATTAGAGTTTAGGGTGGGTGGTGGTAGGTGATCGATGCGGAAACAGCACGCAAATCCCGAAATTAAACAAGATAATCCGTCACTTTGATAATGAAGGCAACAAACCGGCGGGCGATTAATTCCTTGGGTAACCTCCTCCCGAGTGCAATTAGTTCGGGGGGTGGGGGTGGGGGGAGGGTTTCGGCCCCATAATTTGCGCTGGTGAAGAGTAATAATGGTTGGCGTAAAAAAAAATCGTTCCTGCGATTGGGTCTCGCGGATATTTTTTTTTGCAGGTTGATTAACTACCGTTGGATTTTTTTTCGCATTAGTTTTCTCACGTGGCTGCGATGCAAATCAAAGGTCTGGGTTTTTCCAGGCTGAAACCCATTCGCTAATCATCAATCAAAGGTGAATCCGTATAGCAGCACATATCATAATTAAATAGAAGTCAGTCCTACCTTGCACTAATTATTATCTAGGATTCTAGGTTCATGTAAATGCAATTTTCGCTGTACTTCACAGTAACATACCTTGTAGGCCTACAGTATAGTTGACTCCGGATATAACAGCCTCGGTTATAACTGACTTTCGGTCGCATTTTTGTGGATAGTTTTATTTTAAAATGCAGTAGTGTGCGTTATAAGCATATGGAAAGCAGAAAACTTGTGTATTCGTTGCAAAAGTGGCGATTTGGCTAGAACATACCTCGGTTATAACAGACTTCTTACGCTGTCCTTTGAAGTCTGATATATCCGGAGTGAAGTGTAATGCACAACGAGCAATATTTACCGTTCTGGCTGTCTCCGGAAAAGTGGCAGCCAATCGTGAAGCTCAGGACGTGACCCAGGAATATCGATATAATATATCGATATTCATGGGTCATATTATATATATCAAGGCGGGCTGTTTAAAAATTATGGCGTGGTGTTACTGCCAGTTCATATACCTATAGACACCAGGCACTCTGGTAAACGTGTCACATCTGACATGGCCTAGTTGCAGCAGTCGTGGCTATATATACACGGTGCTTTGGTGGGCTTGTACCCAACTTTCAAACTTGTTTCATAACTCGAGTGACATCCCAGCATCCGGACCCAACTCACTCCTCCCAGCTAGTTGCGCCGCCGCCGTTGTAACATTGATTGCTAAGACCTGCACGCGACAGACATAAGCCTGGGAAGCCAAAAGTTGCAATCTGTCCCCTGGCCCTTTGTCAACAAGGCCGTACAAAAGTGAGGGAGGGTGGAAAGGGAGGAAAAGGGGGGGACAAAACTCCTGTCACTCTGGGAAAACTTGGGTCTCCGGACCGACAGACAGCTTAGCTACATTTAATGTCCGGTTTCGAGGGGACCTCCGGGGCAGCAGCCTAAAATCCTGGGGACCAGGTCAATTTACACTTTATGCGAGCTTTACTAACTTCCTACTGCTTTGTTGGAATCCTACAGGGTGCATACCAAGGTACTACGTGTTTCTGGGCTTGACGAAAACCGGATTATCCTTGGGCACAAATCTTCCCTAGCTCCCAATCCTCCGTATACTTATTAAATCAAGCCTGCCTGAAAGCGATCGTTCCATGACTTCCAATTTTGATGCTATGTCGACAATCCACTCTGAATTGCTTCCCGTACTCGTTCAATGCGATTAGTCCTATTTTGTGGGCATTACAAAAAGCTGGTGCTGATATCTAATATTCGTGAGGGCTTAACGTAAAAATGGCATATCCACAAGTGCATTACCAGCCAGCCAATAGCATTACTGATGTTGTAGAAGGAAAGAGTAGGTGTTATCCCATGAGAAATTATGCAGGGACAAGCACATTAAAATAATACAATTTCATGACAAAAATTAATAAAAATGTGCTCATTGTATCATTAATATTAGGCGGTGACATCGGCTTTTTAATGAATATTTTTTTTTTACAATATTACACATTGCTGTGAATAAATTAAGGCGTTTCATTTTTCATATGTCTTCACCTTTAGGAAATGCTTTAAAATGAATGCGTAAAAGTTGTTCGCCAATCAGGCGAGATTTTTAACGCGCGGACTACATATTCCAACAACTGATGCGATTACCTGGTAACATAATTACATAATTAGGAGCCATGTTTCCTCCTCTGCCAATCAACCCTCAACCGCTTTTCAATCAGCCGGGCACAAAACACAGTTAAGCGTTTGAATTGTGCCCCCCCTCAATTTTTTTGGTGGGGAGGGGGGTGGGGGAGGGGATGGAAATCTATAGCTTTTTCCCCGGGACTAATACTAAAATACCCCCAGCCGGTAATTACAGCTCGTTACTTTCTTCTCATGCCGAGGAGGAATTAGTCACCGTAATTGAAAACGACACGTGCTTCACTTGTGTAACCAGGAAAGCCGCCGCCGGTATAATAATAATTCCTTATTTCCCTCGGAATATGAAGGATGGAAACTATCCTTGCCCTTAATTGGACTCTTGTTTCGGACTTGTCGCCATTTGTCAAAAGAATTGAATAATAAATGATGCTGGGGGGAGGGGGGCATTCCGTAGGGGGGAGATTACTGACAAAACTAAGAAGGAAATATGAGTAATATTTTCTTGGGTGGGTTTTCTTGGGGGGGATATAGAAATATGGTGAATGATCCCGACCATTTAGAATTCGGACGTGGAGGGAGAGGGCGTTTCATTTCCAGACACTTTATGCACAAATGTGTTTTTTTCCCTTCTTCTGATTTTCTCATACTTTTGTTCCCCCCCGGTCGACTTCATACCCAGATTATACGCATCACCTAACAAAGACTGATTTCCTTCATCCGGAGCTCCCCGGATTGTGACTTGAATCTACGTGTCGACATTCCCCCTTCTTCCCTTCCCCCCATCTAATCTGATGCTAGATGCAGTTCTCAGCACGAATCCACAGTAATGCCTCTACCAATTTACTTTCTCGCCGCCGCCCACAAGTGATTGGCGTAAGGTCATTATGTACCACCCTCCCACCAAAAAAAACCAATTTTTCGTCTTCTAAAAAAAAGCAAAAAAAAATCTCCTCATCAAAATAGGGTGAGGCTCTCCCCTTTTTATTTGCATGTAGGAACCAGTTATACAAACGTAAAATGAAAGGAATGACAAAGTACTAACCGCGGCGTGGCCATTAATTTCTCATTGTGTAGTAAAAAGCGACATGTGTTGCCATAACGTGTTAGCGTTTACGTTGAAACAACCCGGGATTTACTACTAAATAGGTATCGTTTCTCATGAAACGAGCCGCACTATCTGGACAGATTCATCTCCCGAAGGACCCAACTTTCAGAGGGGGGCGGTGTTGCAATATTGGTTTTTATGCGATTAAAAAGTAGGCCTGATCCATAAACAGAATCAGCTTTACCAAGATTTACTTGAAAAAAAAGGCAGACCTTGTTTGAACCAGCTTTTCGCAACATAACAACAATTGCGGTAAATACCTCACAAAAAAAATATGCAAAACTCTTGTCCAACGATCGTCCCTCCCGTCATGTAATACGATTCTTGACTCACAAAACATGTGCCAAAATCGGTTTGGAAGTGAGGGGGGGGGGGGTGCAAGGGGAGTAAACGACTTGCCTCGCTTCATCGTCAGCGCTTGGGAATAAAATCCGGGATTCCGGGGCAAAACTTTTCCCACCCCCCCTCCTCCACCCCCTAAAAAAAACCTAGGCAGCTTGTCTCTCCAGGCCGCGGAGATTTTCATGCGCAAAGCTAATGTTTATATAACTGCGGACCGCTGGGGGGACGCCAGATTCCGCATTCAATGCAGTCCCCGCCCAGTTTGTGAGCCCAGGAAAGTTTAGCAGCGTTGGGAATTGTATCGGGGCACGCTCAAAAAAAAATCGCCCCCCCCCCCCAAAAAAAAAAAAAGTTAGAGGAAGGTCCAAGTGACTTGCTGAGCAAAACTCCACAAAAAGAAACAAGGGTGTTGAGGCCCCCTGGAATCCTTGTTTTCTTTTTTTTTCTCTCTCTCCTATTTTTTTTATTTTATTTTAAAGGGAACGGTGCAATTCCGCTGGGAGGAATCCACTTATTACGCCGTTAAGAGGCGCGGGAACAAAGTGAATGGGAAATTTGGCGCACGTCTCATGAATTTCTGGCTGGGCCCCGCGGTTAATACCACGCAAGATGGGGGGAAGAGGAGAGGGGGGGGGGGTATAGTCTTCTAGTCCCACCAGTGGGGGGTGAAAGTATGGAGCCCATCTCATCCGGGACACCTGACGCACATTCCCCGGAAAATAACCCGGGGAAAGGGACCCGACGGGATGCCTACAAAATATGGAGAGGAAGAATAGATGCCTGCAGGAGCTGACCGTAAATTATGTCCGAAAATTCGGGTTCTGGAATTGATCGGAGTCAAGGTCGAGTGATGTACTATAACACGCAAAAATATTGTCGCACTCTACCAGTGTGGTGTCCGCGACTTTTTGTTTACTATCCTGCCGCAAGGGTCGTTGCTGGATGTCGGTGTTTGGGGTCTACGCCCAATCACCGTCATCCGGAAACGACCCTTGCGGCAGGAGGGTAAACCAAAAAGTCGCGGACACTACACGAATACAGTGCGACAATCTTTTTGCGTGTTATAGTACACATGGAAGTTGTACATAGCCTGCATACATAGTTCCCGGAGAGTGATCCTCGGCCCCCATTTTCCAGGTTGCATTCCCCGGCTCCGGAGTTCAACTTACACCCATTTCGGGCGGCAGTGCGACGCGATTTACGAGCCAATAAAGCACAGGCGACGTGTCGGTGCCAAGGCGCGCGACTCGCCACAAAACGCACTCGCTCACAAAGCCCGGCCCTAAGATTTACCTACCTGTTTTGCCAAGCGAAAATGGGTTCAAAACTCGCAGTCTTGCATGGCTCTAATCCTTTGCATCTAAACGACCTTCTGACTCCAGGTTGCGCAGCGAGTTTCAACTTAATCTGAATAATTAGAAGCGAATAAGTTAGTCTACTCACCAGCCTGTAGTGACGTGTGTGACCAGCAGAGCACCGTCAAATGCCACCTCTTTGACCTCTGTGCACATGACCCTCATTTCCAGCCCGTCGTCTGTAGAGTTGGTGATCCTCAGAGTTGTATTTGATGGGCCGAAGTAGTATGTGCGTCTGTAATCCAGGGTGTGCCATGACCTGGGAGTAGTCAGCCACGGTTCGAACCGGCAAGGGGTCGGCCTCGGGGCTAGAGTGGATCAGAAGGTCAGTCGATTTAAAAAAATAATAGAAAGGGATCCGGCCGGTTCCTGAGAGTTTATCCTGACATGGCAGAGCAACCCTTGCGGCTCTCTTGCGCGCCTGGTTATCTAGTAGCCAGGATAAAAATAATCCCTGGCTTCATAACAACCATCATGGTGGTTGGCGGGTTTATTTGTATGATACGAACCTGCGATTGATTTAAGAATGCTTGATGTAATAGTTAATAACAGTATCTCTTGCAAAAGGAGCTTGCTGCTTATTATCAGTAAGAAGCTTATTCCATGTTACTTAACAGGAACTGGGAGGATTCGTCTTCCACATTTGTCGGTACCCGTTTGAATGCGGATGTTTATAATTATGGCAGTACGAATAGATGTGATTAGGAACTGGCTTCTTTTATTCACCAATCACAGTGAAAAGAACAGGTCCCATGCTAGTATTGTACGTAAACTATAGCTGCACAGATCTAGAAACGCAAATGCACCCGATATGATGTTGCTTTATTTCACTCCATATTAATAAATTCGGTTAAGTTCCGTCGCCCCCATGTTCAATATAATAAAGTGTATAAAAATTGTCCCATTAAATGGTAATTACATAATAAAAATATAAACATTTTCTTACCAATATAATTATTGTCCAGTATAGCCAACTTTTATTGCATCGACTGTAACGTTTTCTATAGAACCAAGCCTAGTACACTGTAATTCAGTGGGTTACATGCATAGATTAGTGCGTACGGTACAGTACCTTTCTGCAATGTCATGGTCCTGGATCCCTCCAGAGGACTGAAGAGCCCGTTGCAGGTTGCGTCTCCGGATTGGGCCACTCTAAAGTCGACCAGTCCTTCCTCCTCCTCCTTGGCTTTCTCGTACACAAAGCATCGGTACCGGTCCTCGTTGGACGTGGTATGGAACGAGTTGATCTGTCCCACCAGGTAACGAGCAGAACCTTCCTTCCACGTGGCCAAACACTGCAGCTCTTCCACTGCGAAACAACAACAACAACGGAAAAAAATTTGTTGAAAAAAGTTGGTCCATTAGCCTCTTTTGTTTCCACCGCGGCCTTTAATCCGCCGGAATTTAATCCTACAGTGGCATTTCCACTGTGTTTCATTATGTTGCGGTCCGACCCAACAATGCGATTAAATAAACTGGGCAGTAGTCAGTACTGCGCTCTCGTCCGGTACACTTGAAATCATCATAATAGAGCAGGGCAGTGTGGCAAAATTATAGAGTGCAGCGTAACGCGATACGACTGTACAGCCGGGGCCTCCCCCTAATGACAGCTGCACACCGACATCCAATTTGCAGGACAACTACAATATTGCATTGTTATAAATGAGGCCGCTGAACAACTGGACCATTTGAACCCTATCAGGTTTGCATAATTTTCTCACATTTTAAAACAAAACGGACCGGGGTTTCGCCTCACGCAATTTTTTTTTAATTCTCTTTCTGTCCTAGGCTGTTGTTGCGGGGTTTAAACATGAATATGAAAAAGGTCACAATCACAAAATGTTGTCGTGTTTAACGTTGATAAGAGGCAGTACCAAGCACATATAACCATCATTTTACGCTTCGCAAAATGCGAACTTGGGTCGTGACTCGTGAGTGATTCCTTCCATCCACCGGGCTCATTATCCGCTCTACAACGCTAAAAATTGCTTAACGAGGGGTTAAAAAGCCGGCAAGCCCTCCCGTCCCATAAAACTCATTGAAATTATTTCGCCAAAATATTTAGCATCCACAAAAATGGGGAAGCACATAACTAAGCAAGTACAGTTTTTATCCTGGCTTGCAGATAACCACACACTCAAGAGAGGCTTGTGGATTGCTCTGAGCTGTCAGGATAATATTTCCGTACGTCTATATACTGTACTGTACATATTATGACCTGTAAGTACAGTATTAACATGCCATAAACATTCTTGAAAAAAATGACTGAATGATTGCAAATTGCACAATTTATCCTGGGGCTTGGAGCGATTTTCAGTTCAGAAAACCCTTGAAAATATACCCTTTATTTCATATTACGGCCGACACGTGGAGCTGAACCGTATAATGCAGCATGCATGAGGAACCAGCAGAAGTGGACTGATAAAGCAATGGTAAGCCTTCCAGCTACATAACCGAGTAGGGTTCACCTGCGTGCAAGTGCAGTTCCGGAATGCAAATCATGCTTCCAGTCTCGCTATCTTGGCAGCAGCCTCCACTTTTGCCTCGCACTCCAGGAGGGCAATTCTCCCAAATCTACGCAAGGTCGGGGGTAGGGGTTGGAAGCTACGGATATTCAATTGGGAGCACCTCTTAAGTGCATTACGTTTATCAGAAAACACCTCGCAGCGACATCCCCGACTTCAAATTTTTTTTCTTCCATCCAAATAGGGAGGTCTCTTGTGCACACTAAGACGCCTACGTCGGAGACCATAAAGGCTCATGTATGTCTCTGAAACGGCAATAACTGCGATAATCCCACCGAGCTGGGTTGGAAGGAATCGCTAGAGAACGTGCCTCCGGGTTCAAAATCTACAAATGGAGAAGAAGAAGTAAGGCAAAAAAAAAGAGAGAGAAGAAGGCGGGAGGTCTACAGCTTAAACTTGCAAGTTTGGGCCTTTATCTTTTATTCAGATGCAAAAAGAAATTATTTGCACGCCTCGTGGGAGAAACAAGCATCCAAAAGGGCAAAATTGAGATTTTATCCCGGTTGCGTAGTTCGAAAGGGGGCCCTTTAGTAATGTCTTAAATGCGGCCGGGTGTATATAGGCCTGCACGTGTTTCCAACCAGACGTGACCGGAAGATACTGTAAGCCCCTTTACAAAGGGAAGAAGTTTCACTGTTGTTTTACAGTCAACTTTTAATCTGCACATGCTGTACAGTCAGTTAAAAGAGTATCTTACCAAACCAGAGCAAGAGATTTGCATCCAACAGTGGTGCTGCCTCCCTCTGATGCAATAACTCTCACTCCCCCAGGCAGCACCTCTGTTGGAGGCTAATTTATAGGCCTGGTCTGGTAAGATACTCCTTTCACCGACTGTACATTGAGAAGATATGTACAGTTAAAAGAATATTCACTGGTATAATTATCAGCTAGTTCCTGAATAGAGTTGTCCAAAACATTTTTTTTGGGAGATATCCCTTGGGACGGAAACGGATTTGAAACTTGACTCAATAATCGTTACTCCTCTATATACATCTAGTACAACAGGACCGCAGCTCTGGTCCAAGTAGTCTTGGAGGCAGTTTATCTAAATGGATAAACACTGGAGGCTCGAAAGCCTCACATGGCACTGCATTTCCACTAATCTTGCAAGGCCCGTCCCTTTCCCCCCGTAGTCTCCTGATATCCAATAGCATTATACATGGGCTTTCCTTCCCGCTGGCATAGATTTCGGGGGGAGGGGGGCATCCCCGTTTGCCGGTAAACATCGCCAGGCTGGGGCATAATGGAAGCCAATATATGCCCAACTATCCCTCCTCCTCCCTGGCGCCATATTTCCTCTAGGCTGACGTGCAGCCTTGCGGCTAAAATGAAATTATAAGCCGAGACAGTCATAGGCCTCCCGGATATAAGAGGCCGAGACTTGTGTGCATCCTACAGATCTTGCTAATGGCTTTCCTGTCTGCAAGGCTTCCATTACTGCCTCAGTCCAGGATGTTATATCCTCATCTATACATCACTAACCGCCCCTCCCCGAATTCTCCCCCATCCAAACCCAGCAAGAGAGTTAGAAGCCAGCAGCAGAGTGCTCTGATGGGAGGGGAAGAAGGTGCCTGCAGGCTAATATCAGCGCCAGGCGCTAATCACCAGGTATTAAACATTGCCCTGGGATTGTCTTCTCGAGCTGTCAGGATTTTCCAAGATCAGCTCGTCAGGGGAGGCTGCGCTACCTCCTGTCCTTTATACTAATCCGGGCCTCGTTGCAACGACGGAATGGGTTATGAGGCTGTCAAAAGGTATGCTACACATAGACAGTCAGCTGTATCTTCCTGACAATGTGAACTGTTGATATGTCGGTTACTTGGTGCTTCATAACCTAACCTAACCTAACCTATCCCATCCTAATCTAACCTAACTTAACCTGAGTCGAGCTGATAGATGATTGGACACACCCAGCCTGCTACCAGCCTAATGATTGGTCTAGAATGTGCCGCAAAGGTTCCACTAAGGACGTCTCCGGGTGTTGCCAGAAGAGTCTTCAGGTTTTCAGAGCACGAACCCATCGTGCGCGGGTACGCTTCTTCCACAGTCCCGGCGGACAGCCCTCAAGTTTTAAAGTGAAAAGCCCGAGTAGCAACGGGGATTCCCCTCTGAGACGCTCGCAATTGGATTCCGATATCTGAAAAGCGACGAGTATTTAGGTGGTGGATTTGCCACTCTGCCAGCGTCCATCCGATTCCTTTTCCAGCAGGGGCTCGGACTTTCTATCCTCCAACGTCTTTTAGGAAACGGCTAAATTGATCTGGGAGCCCAAGTTTGGGAGGGGCGGAAAAAAAGGGGGCGGGGGCGTTGCATTTAAAAGTTCGGGGGCGTCGGCGTGAATTTCAAGCAGGGAAGCAAGCACACCCCCTTTAACCTGAGAAAAAAAGGCGAATAAAAAAAAGAGAAAAGCTTTTTAAGGACGGCTTAAGACATGGACCTGAATGGTGACTAGTTCCTATGAACATTCTGTTTACCTCCGCTTATAGCGTCACTGATAACACACCGTTTTTCCTCCCCTTCCATCCTTTTGTCCCCTCTCTGTATAGGACATCTCTGTTTTATGTCCTCTATCTTTCCTGGGGTCCCCGGGAAATTCCCAGATGCAATTTGGGCCCGAGGAATGACGACTGCTATTTCTGCATTTCCTGCATCAGGCTCGGGTCTTCCATCAGCGTGAGGACGTTGATTGCACCTTGTGACGGATGGATCAACATTTATTCCAGGGAAGAAACAAGTGGCTGCTTGTCTAACTATTCCGTCTCCTTGAAGAATGACCTAGTGCCGAGGGGGCGAACTGCCTTCTTCTTTTTCTCTCTCTCTCTCCATGGTGTTTAGGTGAGGTTGAAAATTTGTGTCGTTTTTTTTCTCTCTCCTCCACTTCGACATTTCTCTCGGCTCTTCTTTTTATCTGGATGGAACCTGTTGTTCGGTCGATTGACTGATGTAACGGATGGACGAGGTGTGAACGGGATGCAACTTCAGAGGCGGTTCTTGAAGGATTTGTAATTATTGGGTTGGTTGGAGTACTCTATCAGTTTTAAAGTGGCAACTACGAACTAATTTTGTGGGACAGAGACCTGCAGACATATAAGGGTCTGACCACAGCTGCAGAAGAGGCAAAGGAGTCGGTGTAATCCAGTGTTGAGGAGATGGTGGCCGCCCCAGGATGCCGTCCTTTGTTCACTCGACCTGGAGGACCACTTAGACCGACTTGGCTGTTCAGCCATGTATGAGGCAACAGCTCTGCTAAAGAGGAACTACGCACGCCCTGCTTCACATTTAGGAGCCACAGGGTCACTTCATTGCCTTTGCATGTATGGAAATTTCCATCCGGATTGTCTCTCCAGCGAGTGCTGCACGAGTTTAACTTTGTTGCCCACTTGTACCACATACCTACCCGCTTGGATGTGTTGCTCGAACGAGCAACTGCGAGGCAACTAATGGACGGCGGTCAAAGGACACCCGCAAAAGTACACTCTGCTATATTACACTCCACTGCGTGAAACTGGCGGGGAGAGATTTATAACATACAGTTTTGATGCAAAGAAAAATAATCATATGGTAAAAATTCGTAATTCCTACTGAAAAAGTGGCTTCGTCATACAGGACACAATACAGGTAGGTCGTTAAAGACATGTTTTGAAGCTACCAGCTGGGTAATGCACGTCGCTTCAATTTACATTGTTTACACGCCGAAAGAGGAATTACCTCAAGTATGGCGTGTAATACGTAAGCTGTTAATTGCAACCAATTTAACTCTACAGCCTACCCGCGTGCAGTAGCATTAAAGGACTCCCCATGTCCCCTTGATTTAGGCGCGGTAGGGTTACTGGCGTATCTAGATCGAAATTCCAGTATCGGATCCAGTATGTGAAAGCTTCAAATCAGAGCCCGTGACAGGTGCCAATAAAGGATTAACGGATTTAGCCCCATCCCAAACACAGTAGGGCACAGATTATAAAATATCACATAATGCAGCTTCCATGTGGCGCCATCTACCAAAAAAGGAGAGCCAGTTGGAGGCTAAACTAACTAGTGCACATCCATCAGAGTTGAACAAAACTGGAGTAAAATTTTTTATTATTTCCAATTTTTGATCCCAACTGCCCTCCCATCCCTCGACTCCAACACATACACTGTCTGTATGTGTGGAGCGAGATAGATAACCCGTTGCATTCGTATCAAAAGTTTGCAAAATGACAATGTTAGAGCGGCGGTAAAAATGTGACGGCTTTATCAGGCAGTTTTGCATGATCGTACATTACCAAAACCGGATCTAACACACTTGCAACCGGTTGGCACTAAAAAAAACCTCCCCCTCCTCTAATTGAGTTGTAGCTTTTCCCACAAAAAAACGCACAAAGCTGTACTAGTAGTTTTAGTGATAGGAAGATAACAAAAAAAGCGGTGGTGTCGCTGAAAAGTCCAGTATCGGCACAACGCAGATAGATCCGGATTACGATAATCCGGGGAGAGGGTCCGATATACGCACCAGTACCCTGCGCCCCCATAAATCACAGTCGCTCGTTGCAATATCGGGGCCTTCTAATTATCTGTTGTCGAAGTGGATAGATTATTGGGTCGAGTGGCCTGCAGGCAGCCCATCTTTGCTGGCCTCCAGGGTCTATATATATCCTTTTGAGGTTTATCTGGAAATGTGATGTATGGGCGGTTCGGCAACTATTAGGCCTAAAATGAGCAATTCATTGTTATTAGCTTGTTCCGGGGGAGGGGGCAGCATTAATGGGTCCGGATGAGCATAGGATTAAAGCGTTACATCCCTCGATGGCCAGCAAGTTTTTGGGAGGGGGGTCAGGGCTACTTGGGCCTTATCTTGTTAACCTAAGCAGCACGCATCCGAAGCACATCCTCATATCCGGAGAAACCTTCGCCCCATAAACTTGAAGGGTGGAAAAGGACTTTGAGGCAAAGAGGCAAGAGAGCGGCTTGTGTTAATTCCCCGGCAAGCCCACAGCCTCCAATCATGCCTCGTCACGCTTCTTGCCAAACCCTCCTGTCTCTCTTCCCCTACCCTACTCCATCGAACAGACTTTGAGCAACAGGATTACACGCAACCCCCTCCTCCTCTTCCTTCATCCTTGCAAAAGCCTTGCTGACTTTGAGGAGAAGGAAAGAGAGGGGGAAGGGCTAATAGGCCCATCAAGTCCTCTTTTCCTCCACTATTGTTGCCAACCCTTCAAACTATTCAATGCACTCTTCCCTCTGTTTATTCAATGCTCTTATCTCCTTCCCCCTCCTCCACTTTCTACTGCACTGTCCCGACTCCTATTTTGTCTTTCGCTTTCCCCGGACAGGATTCGGGGGGAAATTCCGCAAGAATTTACATAAATTCTCCCCACCCTTTGAGAGAGTACCGAGGGAAAGTTAGAGAGTCTGGTCAGATGATCATACAACTTACATTTAAAACATGCCCATTTCCATACTAGTTCTTTACGAGAGTCGCACACTTGGAAGTGAAAAAATGCGTTTATGAGACCACAAATCACTGAAAATGTGGGCCACACTCTTGCTCAGCAGCCAGTGTTTAACCCCCCAGTCGGAACAAGGCAAATAATGATTAAGCCAGAAAATCAACACCGCTCCCCCGACCAGTAGGGAGCGTAGGGGGAGGGGGGCAAAAATAACTGTCGCCCCCCTAGTGCGACTTTACACACTGTCGAATTTTTTGAAACATTCTCCACTTGTTTTGCTTCCTGTCCCTGAAAGGGAAATGCAAATTGTACATTGTACGATTAATGCCCATAAGTTTCGCAAATGATACAAATTGTACAGTCCCGCTATTGATGTCCTAAAGTTTCGCAAATGAAACAAATTTTCGACAATAATTTGTTATTAGCTGCTATTATGTTGATTTTAATAGAGCTTCTGTAGATATCCAACACATTCTAAGCGAGAATGTAAAATCTGGCAACGGCGGCGGTGATTGGACCTGGGGGTACATTTTGGGGGTCCCCACAATTTCGGGCGATAGTCCCAGGTACTAGACCGTGAGCTTGCAAACTCCTGCTGGCTTTGTTCCCAAGAGAAACACCGACCCGCATGGTCCCTGCCTTTCCCTCCCTCGCTATCTAAAGTCCTGTTGGCATCCTACTCTGCCTGGGTTTTGGACAGGGCCAATTAGATCCCTCGTATACATTAGCGCCTTGTTGCCACGGATGGCTGCCCGTCTTTCCAACCCTTTAAAGAGAGTTGGATTCCCCCACACTATAAAAATTATTTTGAAGCTTAATTAATTAGCGCATTTCAAATGTGCGGGGGTCCATTGTAACGTGACTACAACTTTATCATTGGGAGTCGCCTGTGGGTAATTACGGTAATGGACACTGGATTTCATGGGAGGGTGGTTCCATTCCGGGGTTTTCGGGGTGCCGTGGGATTTAAAGGTATGGTAGGAACCAGCTTTTCCTCCGACAGTCTCCAAGGAACCATTAGCAATAGAGGGAGACCTAGAGGGAGAGAAGGAGGCGCCACTCTATTTGACTCCTGACTCGTTGCACATGCGTTCTGATAGTTTGGAGGGGGAAGAGAGGGGGGACACACAGCTCTCCCAAAATTTATTCTGCTGAAATCGATCCTTTGCACGAACCGACCAACCCGCATCAGGAAAACGGGGGGGAAGGAGAGGGGGGAGAAATGGAAAAAGGGGGAATCCCCGCTCTCTCTCCCAGGATCAGTGTGAAATGCAAATGGACGTTTGCGGATTTCATTTTGCGTAAATTAACGCTTCATCTCGGTCGGATGTTACTCGCTGCAAAATAAAGCTACCAACAACCCCCACCCCCATCCCCCCTCCTCTGCCAAGTCCGACCGAGTCTCTTCTCATCTGTTTGCCTGCTCATCATGTTGAGTGGGGGAGAGGTGGTTGGAAGGATGTCTCTTGTCCAAATTGGGGGACGTCGGGTGTCGATACAATGGGCGTAATGGTTTCATTGTGTAGGACGTACCAGTCAAGTGATGGGATTAAATTCGCGAAGAAACACTGGAGGCAAACATTTGTCACCTGATCAAAATGTGACATTCAAAGTAATAAGCAAGAGTGGGCTGGGTCACTCTAAAGGGCCACGTACATATTATTTTTTATTCATTAGGATTTAATTGCGGTTGGTAGCATTTATTTACACTGCCTGCGGTGGTCATATTAAGCCAAGTAATAAAATTGGCAAAATATTTGGGGTTCATTCTAATATTCCTGCCATGTGCAATATAATTTTGCGCTATTAATGGGTAGCACTCTGGCTGCCATAAAACATGCATAGTGTTTTCGCAATATATGACACCGACAAACAGGTGTATTAATGGTGTATACTCACATACCGGACGCGTATCTTTATACTGCTTTAATATTTAATCTCAATATAATGTAAAAAGCGTTACGTTTAACGTCAATTAATAAGCGAGCTCATAGCAGTACGCAAACATTTTCAGCTTGTCGCATGATGATGTAGATAAACATATATGCCCAAAGCAAACATTTGTGCGGGACATGAAAATGGTAACTGCAGTATTAATCCACATCTCACTTGACATATACAACCATTGCAATAAAAATGCCAGGAAGTAATTTCTAAGCATTTTGAGTAAAAATTTCCAAAGTGTCGCCGAAAATTTGCAACAAAGTTTAAGAGAAGGGACAAAACTCAAGTTCGTCCAGAACAGTACGTAGAGAAAATAATTGCAAGGTTCAAATTCAATAACGAATTGTAACTAGTAAGTAAAAAAAATCGCTCAAATTGATCCACATCACCTTTTAGCGAGACCTAAGAAACACAAAAAAATGCAACTTTTTTTCCTCTCCTTTTGCAGCACGTGGTCGAGTCCTTTTAAACTGAAAAAAGGGGAAAAGGGGGAAAGAGAGTCTGTGCAATTCCCAGCGTGTCTCGATTCAGATCACGAGTAGAGCGGATCCAGACGCGGTTTCATTCGGCGGCGTCCATGCATGTGGAGAAGAAGAAGAGGATGAAGCGCGGAAGAAGAAGAGACGCAGCACCCAACTGGATTTGGACTCTAATGCAAAAAAGAGGAAAAAGAAGAAGAACTCGCCAAAAAAAAAAACCTTGTCTCTTTAAAAAAAAGGAAGGAAAGAATGCCTTTTCCGCCTAAAATCACACAATCAGCACCAAAAAGCTGGCTTGCTGTCCGCCTTTCAAATTAACATCAGAGAAAAGCGGGCGGCACAATCAGCCTGGAAGAATAAAAAAAATAGGAAACAGCTTGTTCCACTTATGAAGAACGCGATATATTTTAAACATGATGCAACTCCGCCTCCGGACCAGCATTTTTCAACCGTACCGAATTCTTGGCTGCAAAGCAGGCATGCACAGACGTGAGCAAAAATGTAGGCTCGTTTTGCACTCTTGAGAGTGAATATTCCAGCAAGAAGATTGAAAGTAAAGTGTCTAGTTCTAGCTCTTTATGGTTTAGCTTAGTTTAGTATATTTGGAAGAAGCCAAAGCAACTATCGGGCTATTAGAAGATGCAAAGGTGGGACAGATGGAGACATAAACGAAGAGGAAAAAGAAGATAAAAAATACTAGTATTGCTCTTACAGTGTCTCCTATCCCAAAGACCTGTACGACTTGGGTAGCCTGCCAGTAGACGAGCTACCACCGGCGTAACTCTTGGGGTCACGGGAAAGACACAAACGCCTACCACCACCACCACCACCACGACAAAAGTGAAGATACCATCGGGGGAAAAAATCATGCAATTCATAGTGTTGTTCCAGAAAAATGAACATGTCGGTTATCCCAGAATAGCCGGCTAATTAGCATAACAAATGCTCATTATCCAAGGTGGGCATCGGCAAGAGAATCTACCCAACACAGGCTTCACACAAACTCTGGCATATCTCTCTATGGCTGGAAGCAAGAACCCATTTCTTTTGAAGCGGCTCGGTCCTTTTCCCCTTATTTCTGTCACAGCCCCGGTAATTGTCCTGTTGTGTAAAGACACAGCCAGTTAGCAGCCAAGTGATGGTTTCCGGGTCTTCTTCCGGATACGAGAGAGAGAGGAGAGAAAAGTGATGTGGAGGCCTATATTTTTGCCTCCGGTCCTCATTAGTTGCGGCCCATTTCGGACGGGTCTTTCCAAAGCGCGTTTATCTCGCCCGTTGACATTAACACGCGGATGGAGCGACGGTTCACATGGGGACCAAGACACGTCGTCGGTGGGGGTTGTCGGCACAATGACGACAACTCTTATCGCGACTACTCATCTCCTAAAGCGCCGTGTCTCAGCTGCTTGCTTCTTCCCCCCCTCCTCTCATTCTTCCTTAACTGACGTTTTCCGGATGAACCGCCCACCGAAAATGCTTCCTTCTTAAGACACCTCGCTACTTTCTTGGCCCCGCAGACCTCAAAAACGTTGGGGGAGGTTTTCTTGCAAGGTAGCACCTTCAAAGTGACAAGAACAAAGAGCGTGGCAGCCCCCAAAAAAACATGGCCGCTGTATGCAGGGTTGGAAACAAAAGTTGGAATTAGGATGAATTTTTGTCGCCACAAAGGCGTCACCGTATAACTTTTTATAACCGGAACCCAGGTGGTGTGGTAGATAATGAGGGAGCCTCGATATGATACAGACACTTTGATCAAGATGTTGCGCATTTGGGATCTAAAGCCCGGGCCACCATCCAGCGCAGCGTCCCAAAATAACAGCAAAAAATATATGCGGGCCGTTCGCTCCCTGTAAAATCCATTTGGGGAGTAATTATCAGGCCTGGTCGTAAATCTGCAAAATGCACCGGGGATCTTGGAAAAGGGGGCCTAAGGTGAGAGAGGCATCAGAAGCACGTCGACATTTCAGGCAAATTTTCCTAGGGCCTTGAGTTATAGTGCAACCAGGAGGCTGACTCCGATGCCTTTAAGCTTATCGAAAGCCCGTCTACCTAACTGTAGTTTATTTCTCCACTCCCCTCCCCCTCCCCCCACCAACCCCTCCCACCTTCCCCTCGGAGGAACTTTATTTTCTGGGTCTAGGTGTGCAATCTCCATAAAATCTGCGAGGAGAGGAATGCCCTGGCTTAGTGTTTCGGTGTTGCAACGAAGAGAACTCTTGGGAGAGATAGAGAAGTCTGTCTAGGTGTGTGGGTGTGTGTGTGTGCGATGCCAGTAGCATCGATAAGCCGTCTCTAGCACAACCCTTTCCGACATTGTAGGGTCCAGGATTAAAAGCCAGTTTCCTCTCGCTTGCTACGTTAATGGCTGGTAATGTGTTTACGTATTTCGGGTGGAGGGGTAGGACTCCGGGCCTCTTTTCCGACTGTATTGTTTTTCCCCGGGCACTTGCTCCGCTCAACGGATTACGTTTCAGTTAATGCAGACAGCTATTGCGACTGGGGAGGGATCATCATCAAACTTTAAGGATTACGTCACTGTCCGGGAGAAATAGTTTCTTTCAAATGTGGACGTTTGTTGTACTGGCGCAATCAGACTGAGGAGATAATGGAAGGTGTTGCCGGCGGAGTTGGTCCAAGTGTTGCACTGTACACAGACACAATCAGTGAACTTTCAGTACCATAATTATTCCTATATTCAAAGTGTGGAATACTGAAATGCGTCTGTCCACAAACCTTGTCCGAAAAAAGTAGCAACAGCGTTTGTCCAAACAGCCGGACTCGACAAAAACCTGGCGAGGAACGGCGTTGTAAAATTCATTTTATGGAAGTCAGTTTCGGACTGCAGCTCAACAGGACCGTGATGGTTTTAGAGAAGAGCTTTTTTTGTTGGGTGGGTGGGAGTGCTTATGGTGATAGTACTGGTATAGGGGGGGTCGGGGTGGAAAGGAGATTAAACTAGAGGGGGGTCCTAACGCCAGGAGGAAGCAATAATAATTGTGGCAGGTCGATTACCAGCAACGTTGCTTGTCAGTGGATATAGGAGGGGATGCCTGCGCAGTTTACTTTTTTTTTCTCTCTCTCTATCCCCTTACACACCACCCACCATTCTAAATCTAGTCCGTGGAGAGAGGAATGAGTTTTATGCCAGCGCTCAACATGCACAGCACTCCGAATTGGCCCTTGCTCAGACCCAAGTGGCCCTCATGATATGCGAATAAACCACTCTTCCAAGAATGATGGCCGCTTTTCAGCCACTTTGGAAAAGGAGTTTTCTGGCTTCTCTATCGAATCTGCTTTCTGCTTACTCTCTTTTTTTGACCCAAGGATTTTGAGGTGGTGTTAAATTTTCTGTATGGTAATCAAGCCGTCAGCGCCAGGCCATTACTGCATGTTTTGGACACAAATGGATCATGACTGGCCTCCCTATACACTCTCCTTCAGTGATTCTGCGGCTGTGAATGAATTGGAGGATATTTACTGCTGGATTTAGGACATCGAGGCTTACAGCCACATAATAAATTATATGAGAAAACACCGGTACACAGCTCACACTATTAAACCCAGCTTTTAAATGCGAGTAATAGTAACACGAAGTTGATAATATGGCGCGCACACCGGCTTTCACCATGCTCCATATAGGTGATATAAATGTGGTGCAACCGGGGCCCCAAAATCCACCGTAAATAGCCCTAGACGGGTCCCCGCAGACAATCACTACCCAGAAAATGACATCCATTACGCCGACGCCTGACTACACTAACATTTCGCACGGACCTAATATCGTCCAGAAAAGAGCCATAAAGTTGGGCGCAGTACAACACCAGCATCCCCCCGGATTATATATCCGGGCTTACAGGCAACAATAAAAAAAGAGAAACCATCCTACCTGTACTCTCCGTTCCGGGTACGTCCGGACATGCCTGGTATCTGAGAAGAAGCCTGGAGTCCTCGGTACAGGAATCGATGCTGGACACCGGAGACCTGCACTCGCCATGGCCCCTGTTGTAAGTGAAGGTGAAAGGCCCGTGGAAGGGACACTTGACCGGCTCGCCTTCCAGCCGAAACATGGAGTACAGTAACGCATCTCCGGTTATTACGGAGCATAGGTTGGACAGCCGGTTGCGACCGTGGCAGTACGCTGAAATAGTGGACAATAAACAGGCCGATTAGTAAGAAAAATTACGTACGAGACGAAATTTGTGGGTAGCTCGCTAGATGGCGTAGCTGATGTGTCGCCATCTAGTGAGTTGATTCAGCCATTTTTATAAAAACTCGGCTTGTTCACTGTCAATTTGCATTAAATGTCATAATATTTAATTCCGCCCAAATGCAAATGCCCAAACTTGCTGATATTGGGAGATACCGCGATTTCATCCCACCAACCATCCACCCCTCGCAAACCAGCCAGTGGGAATAGGTAATTATATGCGTAATGAAACAACACGAGACCGTTTGTCACTGAGCCGGTACACTGTGTACACACAGACAGACACACACAGAGAGAGAGAGGCCCTGCCTTTTAGCAGCCGACTCTGCGCATTTTGCGGCCTGCCGCGGTATCTCGCTTTAATGGTGATAATCATTTCTGCCGGTGGATGCCTAATGTACCTATAGTTGCCAACTCTATTCCGCGGTTGCCAAGCATTCCACCTCATTTCGCTTATTGATCATTCCATGCCAATAGTGGCTGCCGACCTGCCCTTTCTCAGTCTGATGGGGGTGGGGGGGTATATAGTATAAAGGAGAAAAAGAATTCGGTTGGGTACGACCTATTATCCGCATCGCTGACTCTCTCGTTTTGCACTGCTAACGGTGGGGCCGTTTGCAAAAATTATCCTGCAAGTGGGCTAATTGCATTAAAATGTTCAAGGAGGGCGGGAAGATGCCCCTTTGATGAGAGTGGGTGTCGCACCTTGGTTAGAAACCTTGCCAGGATTCAATGTTCCAACTTTTTAAACCGCTAATTAAATAAATAAATTAATTGGCAAGCCCATGTTTTTTCAACACATTAATTGGTATGGAGCAGCGACTGGCACGATTTGTACTTGAATAATAATCACTGAAAGGTGGCGACAATGCAAACAATTTTTTTTTTCCATTCCCGTACGCTCGAGTGGCATTGTGACATTCCCATTATGACTTTGCGGCCTGCGAAATTGCCCGCATGCAAACCCCCTCCTCCTATACCTCTGCCATATACCTCCCCCTTTCAACCGCATTGTGAATTTGTAAATACATCCGGTGCCATTAAACAAACGCACCGCTGAAGCATTCATAGCACATTACAGTAATAAGCATTAAAACACGATCTTGCATCGCAGCGGTTAACGAGAGTTACCTGGGACAATAAAAACCGACGCTGGACACTAAAAAAAGAAGAATGAATTTACACAAAATGGAAAAATAAGACCTGGTAGTTTTTTTTGTGTTGATGTGCGTATATATATGTGGGTGTGTGTGCAACCGGAGCGGTTCGTTCGGGAGAATAATTGCGGGGGATTGGCTAACAGGGAATTGCACTATGAGCTAGCATAATAGCTGTGCCCTTGTAATGAGAAAATGAGGGATGGTTAGCAGGTGCTTTGGGCTCAGGCCGTGACCTTACACCAGGACCTCTACCAAAGCCAGGATTTATGCTCGCAAATCACATCCATTTTTTAAACAAACGGACTGGGATTATTATGAGCCATTTTTATATATAACCAGGAGTGTCTCACAATGTAGTTAATGTGATACCGGTGCATGTTAAAGTTAGTGTCATATTTCCGATAGGGAAGCATAAACATTCTGACTTTTCCTATTGAACAAGACAAACACTATTACGACAAAGTTTTTCTTGTCATAAATGCCACAAACATTCAAAAACGACAATTACATATAATTATCGAAGGGGTTGACGGCAAAATTAGTTTGACAGCATTTTTGAGATTACAAATAGTGCAGATTAGCAACGACATAATTAAAATAATGAATCAGCTTCTTCCTTCTAAATAATTATATTGAATTTCTTTTGTAGCAAATCACCTGCACTAGTCGATGCCAAATACTGACATGTACTTTTCTGGTGATAAATGAAATCTTTGCAATCAACTCATCCAACTGACAGTCATCAACATGGATTTAAAATTAGGGCCAACTTACTTTCCTTGTACTGCAAGACATTGATGTGATTCTCGTGAATGACGACACAGCGGTAGCATGTCCTATCCCTAAAAGGAAGAGAAAGGGGAGGACAGCATGTTACACACTAATCACCATAACAAAGCGGATTAAAACGTGCCGACAAAGTAACAATCCAACTCTCTCCTGCACTCTTCACCCAGGGAATAATCAACCGAGCGAGGGGAACGAGGGAGGGACGTATATTAATTAACAAACCCCTGGTGATATAAGCCCACTTGACCTGCCCCCCCTTCCTCCAATCGAACCGGTTCAATCTCTCACTTGACAAAAATTCGAGCAAAATTAACGCTGCATATTTCCTCTTCAAACCGATAGCAGTTTCAATCTCGAGTCTGTTGGATCCCCCCCCCCCCTCCTCCTTCCCCATCCTCCCAAGTTTTACAGTAGGGGGGGCGGAAGCAATCTCAAGTCCTTGCTACTCCATCATGAGCGTAACCTAAGCTCGTAAAGCGTTTAGAAGATCAACGTCAAAGGCAATTTCACGGGCTAAAGCAGGCCTATGCACTACTCGATAGGGATTTATGCTTGACAAGCATGACGGTGAGAACTTGGGGCCGCATCCCTTCATTTGCATACACTCCTCCTCTGGATGCTGCCAAAGCCTTCGGTTCAAGGGAGACCGCCCCGCCTCCGCTTGATCGGAGACTATCTGCCGAGGGTGGGCTTTATGGAAACAATCAGCACTTCAGGAGGCTGGCATCCAAGCCATTTTGCGCCTGGAGGGTAGGCCAAGTGCCCGTCAGACGAGCCAAAATGGGCATCTAACTGCCAGGATCAAGATTTATACGTTGGGGGAAAAAAGTAGTTCTGACTCGCCCTGTACTGGACATTAATGGTGTTGTACATGTGGCGCCCACTAGCCGATGGCGGAAATAGAGAGAATCGAAAGTTGTCTCCGCATCACTTGGGAAGGCAAATGCTTGCTCTTTTGCCTCAATCGGCTGGTGGCGCCACAAGTACAACAACATTAATGTCCAGCACTGTATACAGTACAGGCCAAAAAAACGGAGGATTTTCACTATGTTGTATAAACTTTACTACTTTTTGTCGCTCGTATCATATGTAATTTTTCCCCCAGCGTAAACCGTGTGGGGTAATAAATCGTAGAGAGTGGTTGTCCACCATCTTTTTGATCCTAGGCAATAGTGGTCTTCAAAAGGACTGGAAATTAATTTTTTTAAAAAAAGGTTGTTTTGATGCAACTGTTAGGTCTGCATACTTTAAATTCCCAATCGCCGATTAACAAGTAAAACTTCAGACGTAACCTATTAGTGTTTCACTACCACATTTTTGCTGCATTACCAGTCACCCTGTTTATTGATGTTCAAATCAAAGCCAAAGGGAACAATGATTACCCCATGGGTGGGGTCCACTGCACAAAGGAAAATTAGGCTAGATACACCCCTGGCGAAAAAAAAGAGAGAACGTGGGGGGAAAAAATAAAGGCACGTACTGTAATGGTAGTAAATTATTCGAATGAACAATGCTTATTGCGAAGTAATTAGCACTAGTTCCTGCTTTATTTCCTCTGCCATCAGGCACTCAACTACGTCCAGCATTTTGATTACTAGGGGTCCGCATTATTTCTTCACAATGATTGCAAAATTATACTTTTTTTGCACTAATTAGCATCCATTTTTTTCAAGCCAAGTCCGAGACATTGTTCTGCTCTCATAATTCCATAGGATGCCGACCCCTGCACCTAATCATTTGCTGGGGGGGGGGGGCCTCCTAATATTAGTGCCTGAATTAATACCTAATCCGGCTGCGATTACGCCCTCTCCCCCCCCCTCTCCACGAAAGCGTAATAAATAAACATCCGTGTTTATTGCGAATAATCCCCGCTGGCCGTTAGTCTGCTGATAGATACGACGGGAGGTTTTGTGTGTAGAGCGTGCCTTTTGCGCCGCTTCCCGATCCCTAACTGGCCACCATTATCAACTAAGCGAAGCTCAAAATGCCCTCCATTTTTTAAAAGTATTCCATGGTGGTGGTGGGGGATGGCGGTGATGGGGAGTTGGAAAGGGGAGGGTATGCCCATCATGCCCTAATTTCACGCCGTTTGACTCGAACCCTCCCCTATTCCGTATTTGGAATTCTCTCGTGTTGCACTTGTTTGCTTAGCGGGAAACCCTGCCCCGGATGGAACTGGAAATATTGAATCGATGTGAAAAGTATGAGCTGGAGATTATAGAATTTGGCAACACTGCCCCCCACCCCATTGGACGTAGTACGATATTCCACAACAAGATGGCTGCACTTGGTAACTACATGCACCTAGGTGATGATGAGTCGCCTATACAAACGCCTAGCCAATTCTATACAGGGTGTTTCAACTTTTTGTCCGAACAGTTATCGAAAAATTGCACGTAGCTGCTACTTTGTAAGCAGTGACTTTCAAACGGTGATTTTTCGGAGGAACGGGGAATATTCAAGTGGCACAGGTCACACATGCCATGGGATGTGTGACCCTCTTTTTCCCCATTCCCCATTCCTCCGACAAATCACCGGTTGCAAGTCACTACTTACAATGTATCAGCTTTACCGATAACTGTTAGGACAAAAAAGTTGAAACACCCTGTATATAACTTATTATCGGATGTGTGCAATGTTGTATTTGCTCCATTCCCTTCAACCGGCGTGATCCCGAATTCACAGTGATGTTCCATCAATTACAGCATTATTTTGTGGTGGTGAAAAGCTAGCCCTGGATACAATATACGCCATTAGATGATTGGAGTTGAGCTGGCCTAATTCGTGGATCGAAACATCCCTCCCCTCCCCTCCTCCCCTCTTCCCCACAGGAATCGTCCAATACCCGGACCCAGAAAATAATTCCCGACAGCCTCTTCTTGGCTACTCTCAACTGCCAGCTTACATTTTGGGAGAGTTTAGCACAGGCTCACGTTCCAATTAATCGGCGAGGGAGGCACTCAAAAAATATATATGTCTCGAAAAAAAAATAGGAAGCGTCTCCTATTGGATGATAGGACCTATTGTTGCTTGGGGAAACGCAGTCTCGTCATGCCCCATCTCACCTTTCCTTACAGCTGCCATAAGCTGAGGTGCGAATGAGTCCCAAAGGTCATCGCTTTGGCCCGGGTCATTACGACTCCCAACAGGGTTCAATCATTTTGCAGGAAGAGCTAGGACCATCATAAAAACTGGGTGGGGAAAAAAACGATACAGGGTGTTCCACAATTTACTGAACTACATAGTGATCTAGTCCCCATGAATTATTATGGAACACCCTGTAGAGTCCGAGCCTTCAAAAAAATCCGGATGATGTCGATCCCCGCTCATTCGGACCGGATTAGCTTTTACGATCGGATTTTAGCTGCTGCATTGCTTTACCAATTCTGATGACGGAGCTGCCCGGAAAGTTGCCGTGTTTATTGCAGGATCCGGAATTAAATCTCTTACGTGCTTTTAATTCCCTTTGTTCCGGAGTCGCCCCCATTCCAAGTCCTTCCTCGGATTTTACGGAATCTTTCATGGCGAGCCACTAGAGATACGTTTCTAAGATTCGAGCTTTTCCCCGGACTGATTATAGTTGCTAGCCTTTATTATGGCCTCCAAATTGGAGAAGTGGTTTAACCCTGGCCAATTGTCGGATCTGCCATAAACAACCCGGGTTATTTTCTTAGGGCTCAAAAAAGTGGCAGAGTGGGTATTAACCCAATTTGAAAATACCGGTACCTTATTTAGAATGGCTTTTGTGACAAGGCTTTAATCTGATGCTAATACAGTACAAAGCGTGTAAAAAGCGTACAAAAAATAGTCCAGAAAGTGAAGCTATTATGCCTTACTTTAAAAGGAGGTTCTGCAAAAGACGGCTTCTTGCATGGTTTCCAGATTTTGGGTATATTTCAGCGGCTTCAAAGAGGGGCTGGCACCATGCGCCAAAACCCCGAGCAGTGCAGCAGCTTATATAACTTTCTGCCGAGGATATCCTACTAAGCCGCCTAACAAAGAAGGCCTCCTTCATTAACGTTTCTCATCAATCCCGACTCAAATTGCATAGATCAAAGATCAAAGCAAGAAAGATGCAGAGACCTTCCAGAGACAATGGCTGCTGCTCCATAACTTGCAGGGGAGGAAAATGCGATCAGGGAGAAAAGTTACATTGAAAGAATTGGAGGATAAAGAAAAAGAAAGGTTGTTGGGTAAAAATTTTTGCTTGCTTCTTCTTCTTCTTCTTCGGCGTCGCCGAAGAAGAAAAAGAAGCTGGCAACGTGGAAGCTTCCAGAGCCAAACCTTCTTTGTGCCAAATGATGGCATTACATCCCTAGTTTCCAGTCCAATGCTCCATGCCAGACCAGCTCCGTTTTTGGTTCGAGGGACTCTTGTCTTCGTGTAGGGCGCTTTCTGTCCCCTTTTTCCCTGTTGCACCCACCACCCCCGGGATAGGATGAAAAAAAAAGTTCTTTTCAAGTCTCGAGGGTTCTGATGTGGAACTAATCACATCAGAGAAGGAAGGGGATGGGGGGGAAGAAGGAGAAGAAGTTGAAAAAGCCACTCTTCGAAAATTTGAAACTGGTTTGTCAGCAGTAGTGCGGCTTCACTAGACCTTAGAGATTAAAACGCCAGGAAGGACTATCTTAACCAGTTCGGTCCTTTACATTAGAGACGTAACGTAGTGGATCACCCGGTTACAAACTGAATTGTCATAATCTATGGTCCTGAAGCAGGTTTCGGCAAACAATGTACACAATCTATTGAAACAACCACTAATAATTATGATGTCACAATTCAGTCAACGGAAGCAACGAGATTATCAGTTGTAGACATAGTATAGGGATGTCTTATTATTGGGATCGAAATTCTAGATTTGCGTGCTAACCTGTTGTCGACTCTTCTGCAGCTGACAGCCGGATTGATGAGGAAAAGATGGAACTACACGCGTCCATAGTTTCAACGGGTTGCAAGAGAAAACTTTGATGGAAAATTGTAATGGATGGGTTTCACTCACCGGAATTATTGTTCGCTCAAAGGAAAACGTTTAATATTAATCCGACTAACGTCACTTTGAACTCGAGCTTTTCGTCTCCATTCAGGTGACAACAAAAATGCGAAAAGAGAGGCTAGTCCTCATCACGAAAAAAAAAATCCTCTTTCGAATGTGATATATCTTCTCATCCCCGTAACGACTCGCAACACATTCACTCAGTTCCGGCTTGTATCAATTTTCCGCTCTCGCTTTTTGGATCCCCCAGACTGACGAACCCTGGACGAACCTCCCCCCTCCTCCCTCTAACATTTTTTTTTGCACACTGCCAGACTGGAACATCAATAACGGCGCCTCTGTCCGGCACTCTCCCAAAATGAAGAGAGATGTGATTTGTTAATGACGGCTTCCATCTCCGCTGCCTTCCAAGTGCTACTCTATCATTCACACCCCTAAACATACGGGGGAGGATTTTATTTCGCCATTTTTTTTGTGTGTCCCCCTCCTAATATGGACACACTAGATGGCACCAGTCGTCCCAAAACATTCCCATCAGATGTCGCCACCATCAGCTCATACATTACGCCATCTATCAAATGATGACTGACGAAATAAAATAAAATAAAAACAAAAAAGCTAACAGATAACAAAATTACTAATAAAATAATAACAAATAGCTCATAAATAATAAAATGAGTAATAATAATTAATACCAAAATAGCTAATATGTGATAATTTTTTAATACCAAAATAGCTAATACGTAGACTAAGAATAAAACAATTCGCAATTTATTGCTCCTTTCTTCCTCTTGGAAGGGACGGACTATTTACATAATTATGTTATATTCAGGCAAAGGATTTTGGCAGATGGATTGGCCAATTTTGGCCCAGTCTGTTGACTGTAGGGCGTTAACCAGCAACGATAGTACAAAATGGCGGATGGCAGAAGGACTAGAGCCCTTGGAAATGACTCTGGAATTACCCACCCTCGCCCGGCCGTCTCTCGTTACACTATACAGAGGGCATAAAAGCGATAAGACGACATTATCGGCAAGGGCCGAGGGCCCGTAAGTACTAATGAGATATATCCATGCTGAAAAGCGAACCAAGTGCTGCCCTCCCCATTCTGAAGCTTTGTTGTAGTTGCACGAGGGGGGGAAAAAAAGGCTTGGCTTTTCACTCCTTTGCCACTTCTAATCTTCCCCCGGAATTTAATTATCTTCCAAGTTTCCACACTGCCCCGCAGAGATTTCGAGGAAAGGTTGGGGAAAGAGCGGCCAGTAAATTTTCCGAGCGGTGTTTCCGGAGAAATTGGCAACGTTGCATCATCCACACTCAATCAACCCAAAAAAGTTGGTCTGCGATTTATAGTCGGATGGGGGTCATAATTTACATCTTCGGGCTTTGCTATAAACACGGAAGGACGCTTCCTGATTTATATTTAAAAACGACTTTGCTGACAACTCTTATCGACGAAGAAATACTGCTGGGTTCATAGGAAGATTTGGCAAAATTCTTGCCCAGTTAGTTCCAGATTGCGCCCATGTAAACACTAACCAATCTATGACACGAAAACATGCGAATTTTTCCAGATTGGCGATAACCAGCTGCGTGCTCATCTCGAGTGTTGGCACTGACATTTCCGTGACCTCCTTGTGACAGTCAGGTACGAGGTCAGGTGTTTGGTGCGTGACCAAATCACGCTTCACGGACCAGGTTTGTTTAGCCAACATCCTGAGAGTCAATCTACCAAATCTGTAAGCTGCCAAGTGAGCACGAAAACAGTGGGGAAACCCTCCCCTTTTCTCCTAAAAAAATAACGGATTAATAGTCATGCCAGGTTATTGGTGGGGTGACCTATGCATGGTTCTATTATTTCATGGCAATTACCACGATATTGCGGGTATGGTCCTGTCCGGTTGCGAGACTATTATTCGAGGCTTAAGGAGGGTAAAAAGCCACACACACGCCCACGCCCTTTATCGCCCTTCCTACCCCCCCCCCCCCCNTTTTTTGTATATATAAACCCCCTCCCTATAATTGGACGTTGGACGTCAAGAAGTCATCAATCACACTTTCCAAGGATCATAGAATTATAAATGGGGGTAATCCGAGCACGGATTTGTCGCTTTGTAACGGATCACCGCAAGGCTCGGAGCGTGAATTGCTTAAACAAGTGCCTTTGATGGAAATGGCATGTTTTGCTCTCCCCTATAGCCAGGTTTTCTTATCCATCATTTACATTCGCACGTGCAAAAACCACAATCGGGGGCAGATTACATCATTGAAATCGCACTGTAATTATCACGGCTGGACGTAGCAAAATCACTGGGTTGGAGAGAGTTAATTCCCTTGTATCTTGCTAAGTGAACTAGGGTGATAGCAGACGGGCACGAACCGGAACATTCCGGAGAGATCAGACGAAATTGGCCCACTTTGCAGGAAAACACGCTGTAAGAATATTTTAAAACCAGAAATAAATTCGCACTTTTAAACCCACTTTACTTTATACTAGAATAACCCTCGCTATGCTCGCATTTTTCTAGGCCTGCGGTGGTGGAGGACATAATAAATTTCTCTACCAAAGGACATCATAGAATGCACTGTACTTCTGCAACCTCCCACTTTTCAAGTTTCCATGGAAATGACCTCAACAATATAAGTCAACAGCGTCAACAAAAGGACACTGTTTACTCATATTGTGTGAAGGGGCCAATCGGAAGCGTCGCGGTAACAATATGCGGCGGACCAATCAGAAGGCTTATACAAACAAGGAAGGATTTTAATGTTATATAAGACTGTCTTAATGTAATGTACGTCACATATTATTCCCAAGTGCAGCCTGAATAAACTTTGTTCCATGTTCAGTAGCTGCAATGAAACAATTAGGACGGGTTTTTTTCGTTACGATAGCCTACTTTGCACACATAAATTGCAAACAGTTTGTTTATTCATGCCGCACTTATGCCTTCAAACTCTAAACGTGGCCTATTTAAGCTCTGATTCAGCACTTTTTTTTTCGGGTTCTGTAAAACGTAGGTGCATCATAAAACATGTTTGCGCGCCCAACAGGTTTTTGAAAAAATATTTATTCCTCCTGCCAGATGGTAAATATTTGCCCCGCCAATGTACCTAACCAGCGGTTTTTTTTTTCCATAATCAAAAATGCTTGGGCGGTGCGTGCCCTAATAATTGCCTGTATATTTTTTGCAGCCAATGCAATGTACACACGCAGTATCGTAGTGTAACGAAACCACGTTTTTTCCTGTCGTGAACACAAAGACATTTGTCATGCCCGAAAAACAATACAGAATACAAGTGAACAAACCTCTGCATTGGTGGAACCCGTTTCAATGCGAAATTAGTTTTAAATTAAACAAACGTGCTGATTGACACCACTATGAAAATCAAATTTGAAGCATTTTGTATTCACCATCACTCTACACGATGTGCCAACCAAAACAACATAATCCCCTTGTTCTAGAAAAAAAAGATACATTTTTTTTTCATTCACCTCTCTCTGCAAATCAACTACATGTTTGGATTAAAAAGGCAAAATCTGCCCGATTTGTCATTGTCATTGATGCTGGATGGGGTATAAACACAACGACAACCAACAAATGAAATGGGTTTCAAAAATGGCTATTATATATACCGAAGGATTAAATGCGTGTTAAAATTTTTACATCCAATGGGCATGGTAAAACCCCACTGGTGTCAGTCCCAAACACTGTTAGACGAAGTTTATATCAAGTTTCCTGAAAAGCAACAATATTCAATGCAAGTGAATAATGCAGCCGTGATGTGGTTGAGACTATGTTAAATAATTCATAACTTAGTCTCTAGTTTGTATACTTGGCATTGTACTACAGTGTCTAAAGAAGAAGTCTGTAAAAATGCACGCCAAAGTTTAAATAAACGGATTGTGTTGAATGCGTAAAATTTTTGAACACTTTGTATAGATTGCAGCATTTAATAGGCGTCATATGATCCAGTTACGTCCGCAATGATGGCATTTATCACATTTGCGGGCAGATATTAATACATGTAAAATGCGCAATGAATTTGGTTGACAAAGTAAATCCTTCAGGCGCAACACGGAACTGACGACCAGTTAATATCTATTCAGCCAGCAATAATAATCCTCCACTTTTCAGGGAATTATTAAAATATTGGAATTGTAAGTTATTGTTGCCATTGTGGATTTAACTTCTCCCGCATCATACTCTTTGCCAACAATTAACGTAATTCGCACAAATTTTTTGAAACTCCCATTTTCATTTAATTTTTGCAGCTCATGTTGGGCCAAAGTTACCTGCCCGCTATTTTATTTTATTTTTTTTAAAGTCGGCGGTGGTGGCAAAACTCCACTGGCTCCTTTATGTATAGTAGTGGGGGTTAAATGTAATCAAAAGAGGTGAGCCATGGCGGTTGTACGAGGTCGAGCCATTTGTCCGCTGGACTCCGCACCAACGAAATTGTTCCCAGGCAGGGAAAAGGGGGGGGGGGGGGTTTCCTAAGTGGCTGGGCCTGTTTTAATTCGAGTCCAGCCCCGGAATAGGATTAAGTCTGGAGGAGGGAAGGGAGGCCATGATTAGCATACCAATGGACCTTTATACAGCTTTCCACTCTTGTTAACGTCGTTTGCTCCTCCACACATCGACCTCACCATATATATAAGACGTGCTTCTCCAGAAAAATAAAACTGTGTACACAGAACATCTTTTTTTATGTACAGGTAACTGTTTGCACACGCAAGTTGCGAAATAAACGCGGCATGTCCTGGTTGTATTATTTTCCCATGGCCGCCAACTTCAGCGCGATAATGGAAAGTAATGCCTTTATGAGTAGCATGGGAATGTGCCGGGGGAAGCCTACGGCAAAAATTTAGCACCCCATGCGCACTTTACTACCCGTATTTCAATAATGCCGCACGGAAATTGCACTCAGCCCCTCCCGTATATATATATACACACAAAATGCGACCAACTTGCGAGTAGATAGTTCCGTATTGCAGTTTCTATTCAAGAAAGTTCAGCTACTTTTTTTTATACGCCAGGCTGAATATTTCATTCGTTTCGGGTTTCCAACAGTTGGGAGAAAAATCGCTGTTGCAATAATGGCGACAGGTCCTGCTCTTAATTATGCAAAATCAAGTGGCAAGCCCTCCTGCTGATATCGCACGGAGAAGTAGATAAATTGCTCACATGCAACATGTAAAACGCGACACGATACGCTTCCCCTTTAAAACTTTCAACTTCCAACAACAACAAAAATTGAGATGAAAATACACGATAATGTATGTTATAAATTAAAATCTTACATACATAAAGCAGAAAGTTTCTCTTTTTGTATGTCCGGGCTACAGAACTCACTTTCAGACTACTGAGAGTAATGACACTTGGCACTGATGTCTTAAGTGCCTCTGATTGAGGGAAAAGTCCCAAAATTGCACTTTTTAACCAGTTTTTTAACGTCAAAATACCCTAAATTTGGTACTTTAAAGTATTCCATATATGAAGCAATAATCAATTTGAATAATATTATGTAATATTCACACCAAACTCGTGCAGTTGGTACATTTCATTTCAATAATTCTTTCTAATTTGTCATATGCAACAACAGCTAGACAACAGCAATAATAATGTAATATTTTATTTGCTTGGTATGGCTTCAAGCTGTTGTGCAAAAATTATTGAAGTTGCAATAATTACGACAGGTCCGGCTCTTAATTATGCAAAATTACTCCTAGGGCTCCAGTGTGATATCGCACGGAAAAGTTTGAAAAATCGGTCGCATGCAACATGTAAAACCCGACACGATACGAACCCCACCTTAAACACTTCCGAGCGCCACGTCATAATTTAAGGAAAAAAAAATCGCAAAAACTTTTTAGCGTACTCTGATAATATGCAAACAGCCGGTTATGATAACGCTGCCAGTTTGTGCTCTAATTCCAGTAATCCGGGTACAATTTCTTCGATTGATTCCACCCCTTCGAGACATCAGAAGTAACAACAAAAATTGCATGTGCCATTTTTTTTCCTCTTCTATATGAAAGATCTGTTGTCCTGAGCAGGAAGCGCGATCGGACCCATGATAGCATAATGTGCGTATCGCGTGTGCCGATGAGTTTGTTCTCTTCGCAATGCGTTCAGAGACCACGATTTAGATCGGACCATGATAAAAAGACCCAAGTTTCCAAACAGAAATGAAGGGAGGACGGAAAAAAAATCCAGGCACGACTTCCCAGCGCCTATTAATTATTCGCAAGTGGATAGAAAATTGCAAGGCACTATTGGATGCGACCTACATACACAGGTTAGTCGTGTCTATTAGCACAGATAAGACGTGCGGAACGCTACGGGAAAAACAGCATGTGTAAATAGCTGTTGCGATAAGAAGAAAGTGTTTTCTTGGCGACAAGCTAACACTGAAACCTCAGCATTGCAAAAAAAAATATTTTATGAATTTTTAGCACATGCTTTTGCGATAACAATAAAGTGCTTTCTTAACGATAACCTAACACTGATCAACATTACAAATAAATTTATTATATATTTTTTAAGCCTCTAACTCATCCTGATATATTTTTTCATATACCCTTCTTTCCCAACCTTTCCAATCCTAAAAATGATTTCCTCTCCCGGTGAGACCCCGCCAACATTTTGCACATTAGGGGCCCTTCCCCGAGCCAATCTCGGAGCCAGGAACGGCGGAGGCCCACATAATTTTTCACTCAAATTAAGATTACATTGACAGGTCGGTAAACGCCGCGCGTGTCCGAAAAATAAAGCCCGGATCCCGTGAGAACCCTCGCTTGCCGTGTCCTGTCACTATATCCCTTCCCAACAAGTCCTCAAAAAATCCTTCTGTGCACGTCAAATAATATACCTAGACCAATCAGCTTTTTATCCCAGCAGAGTATACCTTGCATGGCAGACCGTGTTAATTTCAAACCCCCCCTTGCCTCTCCCGAAAGAGCATTAATTATTGTTGAATGTGGGACGCCATCTTGGGGGGTACGTGAATCAGAAGAGTGATTGCGTCATACAAATGGTCGGCTTGGGTGCTTAATATTTATTAATTCGTGAAAAAGTGGGCACCCGCTTCATTACGCACTTGATTTACTTGCCCATATATTTTTTTTTTGCTTGGGGGGGAAGCAGGTAATCTCTTAATTTAGAGCGATAAATAATCGCAAAGAGTGAGGGGGAAAAGAATATGAAGTGTGATTACGAGCCCGGATGTTTATCTAAGGCTTACAGCTATGGGTGCTGTTATTAACGCCTCATTTTTTCAGGGTTAAAATCAGTGTAATTTTTTGCAATTTTTTTATCACTGGTTTGCCCCAACTGAATATTTTTTAGAGCACGAGTTAGACAATTTGGCAACTGTGCAAATATAGTGCCCTGGGTGGTCATTACCTTTAACTCTCCACCTTTCCGATTAAAACCCAGAGAGTCTGAAATCCCTGCCTTATGTCCACCGAGGTCCTCACCTCCCTTCCGAAAATTTGCATAATCAAAACCCATTCCGAGTGGGGGCGGTCATCACGTGTGTCCAGTAGCCAGAGGAAACTCCCTGAAGGCATTCTCTCCCTTGACTGATAAGGTCGTAACATCAACTGTCCCAAATGCTAATTAAACCCTGGGACCCTACTGCATATCACCTCGCCTCGTAATCAACACGCGTCTGCTTTTCAGGAGGGGTCGCCCGGAAAAGCCAATCCGGAGGTTCCGCAAATTTAGACAGAGGCCTTATATACACCTTTACAGCTTGACTTCATCAACTTCAATTCATCGCATGCAGCCCCAGAGGCTCCAGAGTCCATCTGACTTGAGGTGCTCCTCAGCATTTGATTAGCATTGTTTCTGACATTCATGAATAATATCCGGTGTTCATATATTATATAATCCAAACAAGAAACGAATATTGTTGGACCGTGCAATGAACACAAGAGAGTCTTGATTACGCTACAGATTTTTACGAGTATGTTGTTCATTTTTTTCCCCCAGGTTTTTTTTTAATTAACTGGTTCTTGCATCCGTATGTGCCTCGTTTCTTGTTCAATATCCCAGCCGATTTATGACCTCCATCCGTACGTGCGCAATATGAGCGCCTGATTTACCCGATGAAACATTTTTTTGGGTGCGTGTTCCAAGGATCAAAGAGTTCCACCTGGTTACGAGGCTATTCAAGCTCGATGGATCACAGGTTTCATTGAATTTCATGTCCGGAAGGTTCCGGACGGGGTCCCCCGGAATTAAAGTTGCAGCGACAGTATAGCGAAACTTATGCATATTTGCTGTCCTTGCTCCAATCCAAAAAAAAGAGAGAGAGAGAGAGAAATGATTTGTGCAGATTGCGTGATCCAGCCATGAAAATTAACATGGGGGATGAAATAAAGCGTGTCGAAAAGTGCCATCCATGCGAAATTAGATATGAATTTTGGAAAGGGGCACCAAAAAAAAACCATCGCTAACCAGGGATGGCAGTTATGGTACGAATTAATGAACTGTGCAATTGGGTAGTTAACCTCCATTCCTGGTGTACTTGTATCCAAGGACATCGTTTTATCACTTATTAAACCAGATTACGACCATATTCCCTCCCCATTTTATTATTTAGTTACCGTTTCCCTAATTGATCCCGCGGTTCTCTAATCACCTCCAGCGGTCAATTTAATGCCAGCTTATTTTTTTTTTTACTGGCTGGAAAAGAGGGTGACACTTTAGGAAACACCTTGTCACACGCTCGAGCTGTTTCCATCCGCTTCTCTGTTTAGCTGGGAAAAACCTTGAGGGAGCCGCACGGCTCATGACCTAAGTTAAGAGAGAAGAATACGCGACGTCTGTGCTGCTGCCTCAGGGACTGGGTTAAATTATTCATCTCGGCATGTCGCTCATGAAGGCGCCCTTCTTGTCAACCCAACCCTTCAAGCCTTTGGGACTGTACAGCAGACGTCTTTTGTCTGCATGCATGTCGCTCAACAATTAAAAAAGGGGGAAAAAGAAAACCGTCTCGGAGACTGCGGCAGAGAAATTCAGGTTGCCTACAGGGTGGATCGTTCATACATATCTGATGTGGTTATGACTGTGAGAAGGCTATCCAATAAGAGTTACACTTTTATTCTCGACGCAACAATGACAGGAGTCCACACTAATGCGTCACTTTTTGAAAGGAAGAAGGGGGCTTAGTCATTTTAGGATAAATGGGTGGAGATGCCAAAGGGGTTACTTTCAATTTGGTGATGAATAGCTCGGACGTCGGCTGCCTCCCTGCCACTTGAAAACACCGAACAAAGAAAAGGCTTCAAGGCCCTACCCTCCCTATATATATATACCATTTTCTAGCTCTCTTCAAGTGCCATCAAAGGACATTTCTTTACACCCAGCTTTTGAAATATATATTGTGACGTCTCATTACTATTGGAGCACGACTCGGGGAAAAACAACAATCGATCCCACGTTTCAGGCTCTCCCGAAGCATAAAGAGGGAGGGAACAAGGGATTTTAAAAAAGAAGGAAGGGAGAAAGAGAAAGGTGAGAAAAAAAACACATGCAAAATTATTGAAGGGAGTCACTTAACCGCCTTGTGTGAAGAAGATGTAAGGCTACACTGTAATCGGCGAAAGTGCTCATTTCAGCCAGCCCATAATACTTGTCAAGTTATTAAGTTGTCATGTGACAAGATTAATTTGTTCCGACCCACCTTGCCAATAAAAGTGTCTGTTTTAGGTTAAAATAAAGAGTTAAATCGCGTTTTTAAAAACCAAAACAACCTCTGCATGAATAATAGCGGTTACATAATATTTATAGCACAAACGTTGGAAAAGGCAACAATGACTCAATTATGTCAACAATAGCAGTAAAATGCTTGTGACGTCAGCTGAATTATATATTATAATGTAAACACGCCCGCATTGTTTCCCAACTATATGAGACCGCGTTTTACCTGTAATGCTTTTTGTATGTTATACTGTATGTACACAGTAATGCCAACTCCATACAATATGCAAACATAAAGCGTCCTTCAGCAGAATGCTCGCAACATTGTAAATGCCACCTTCTTTGCCATCTATTTACCTCCATGCACGTAATCAAAATTGTATACGAAAGTCCCTTCAAATGCTACACGAGTTGTGAATCTCCTCATTAATAATTATTAACTGTAAAAATTTATTTAATCTCGGAAGAACCTCCAAAAGCTCATGTCTATAAAGTTTATGGAAGAGATTAGAGATCAGCATATTGTTACAAGCTACAGTATGTTCAACCAGGTTAAAAGTTTGCAAATTCATACAGCTGGTTTGCCCGCACCTTTTTATGTGCACTTGAAGTACAAAGACCGTACATGAATCATAAAATTAACTGAGAACATGTCACATAAATGTTCATTCTTGCATGAAAGTTATATGCGAAGGGCAGTTGTATAGGAGTAATCCGAGAGTACTCTAATGCACGTTGTCATATTATTGAACAACACGGTTCAACAACTCCTTTTAAGTCCCTTTCCCTCTTGGTCTAGCCATTGTCCACCCCTCTGTCCACCCCTGCAGACCAATAGAAAAAAACAGACTAAAAAAAGAGAGAGACAAGCCTATACTCGATTGGTTGCCAAAAAAAGCTTTTTTCTCCGGACGCTTGGCTCGTGTCATCAGGCCAATATTATTCGATCTGATCGGCTGGAGAGATGAACCGACCAACCGAGAGAGAGAGAGAAAAAGAGGAAGCAAACCAGGATTTCATCAAGGCCCCTCTTTTCGAAGAGGAAATTACGCGTTTGGACCCCAACACAGAGAGATAATCCGCTCCTTTTTGCCCTTTTGGGACACCGGACTCCTAAGGGACATCCTGCCTCACAAGGGCTGGAGGATGCCTTTTGTCAAAGTCGTGCCAAAGTGTCCCATTCGTGTCCGGACTTGAACACAATGGAGAGGACCACTCGGGGGACCTTACCCCCCCCCCAGAAAAGGCTTTCGACAAACACTGCACAAAAATTTAACAGAAATAAAAATAATGAGCTTGTCAAGGGTGGAGACATAAAAATGACAATTTTTGGGAGCCTCTTCCTTCCGCTTCCTTCCCGGATATTGAGATTGGATGTTTCTCCGGGTTTAAGGCGATGGGAAATGCGGGGCGTTTGTTCCCAAAGGAGCAGCCGCTTTTCAGCATTAAGGGCAGGTGGCAAGGACTGAAGTAGCAGGTGGAAATTGACAAAAGGGCACTGGCGACACCGCTACTTCAAGGGAAATTGAATTTGGTTGGAGAGACAAAACGTAATCTCGACTTATATACGAAGAGTTGTTGCGCGTTTTACGTCTGCAAAATTTATTCCCAGAGGAAACAATCACTGCAATTTTTGTGTGTGCTGGGGGTCTGTAATTATGTCCCTTCCAAAAAAAAAACCTCGTGACAATTCCCAGGGCGGGTTACGTGATGTCCAAAATTGCAGAGGAAAATGCTTCAATTGAATGGCGTGGTTGGGGGAATAAATCAATGTGTCTTGGCAGCGCCGCTTGGGATTTGTCTGGCCCCGCTGTTGGTATTCACGATATGCGCGAATTCATCATTGGCTCCCGAGGTCGGACAACATGACAGCGCATATTTTTATCGGCCAGGATTTTGCCCAGTCCAAAACTGCCTGGTGCAGACACCCCAGCCCATCCTACTTTTTTTGTGTGCACATATAACTGCGATATATCGCTTCTCAGATCGATAATAATCAACATACCTAATCGGCTTATTATTTCTTTCCGTTTGTTTGTCTGTGTTTCTACTATCTCTCGCACCACTTGAGAGTGGCAGGAGTGTGCGTGAAGAAGAGTCAAATATTTTGTCTTCATTAAATTGTTCTAATTGCTTCATATTATTATAGTGTTGCCAAATTTTGCCAACGGCTTCACTACTACAGTAATATACAAAATTGCCTAGGAGAGACTGTTCACGGTGACTCATCACCAACGTGCATGTAGTTCTACTTTTCCCCGTAGTGTGGCAGGAGTGTGCCGAGAGGGGAGCGCCACATCTGCTAGTGGCGTTTCTAACTACGTCCTAATGGGGACACACAGTGTTGCCATGTATTGAATAATTAAAATACTTACTCGTTGACGACGAGGAACTTGTCGCCATCGGACTCGATGCACCTGCCCTTAGGTGTAATGCGATCGCCCTGTATGACGATCGGTTGCCGGACACCGGATTGGAACCAGCTGCCTTCCCAACGCGTTGGGAAGCTGCACACTCCTGAAACCAGAGTTGAAATAATTAGACACGCTGCTCTCTCAATTAGTGGGCTGCTGCCAGGGGTGCCCTCATTTGCATTCGGGGGATATGTGCACGGATCGGGTCTCGGATTGGGACCAATCTGGTATGGATGCATGGGCTTTCATGTATACATATATTTTTGGGGGGGAGAGGACACGTTTGCTGGGGGAGGCCAATTATTGTGACTGATTCTAATTGGCCAAGGAAGTCTGGTAGCTGATCCCCATAAATTCCTAATCAACGGCGATCGAAGCGCTTTATTATTTAAGCCATGGGCACACGCCTGAAGGATTCGAGATTGTAAACTCCTGCTGCTTGCACCCACGTGCCTCGAATTCAACGACATTCGCACTCGAATTAAGACCCGGAAGGGAAAGCAACCCTTCCGAATTTTACATAAAACAGGAAAAGTCAGCATTACAGCTGTTTTGGAGTTTCCACTGAATTTTCATTTTTTTACGCAATCTCTCGCAGCGACGAATGAAACAACGAATGTACGTTTTTTTACAGTTATATATAGAGCATGAAATTCTCCCTTCACGTTTCACTAAAAAGGACGAGACAGGTTGGCACTGCCTGGTATTTTGCAGTCAGACTTCAGGTAATGAATATGAATGGTGTGAAACTATAATATTACCCTATTTTAGATACAGGTACACTGAACTTTTTACTCCATACGAGCTTTACAAGAAGTGTGACTGAGTTTTTAATACTGCACATCGCAAACGAAATAAAACGTGTTCAGAGCATTATTTTCGCATCTATTAGAACCTCACTTTTCGATTTTTTTTAAAAAAAACCGTACATGGTTAGACCCTTTTCAACTTTCTTCATATAAAATGTGAGGAAAAACCCGGATTAAATATTCCTCTTCTCCCCTCCCCCATCCCTGGATCCAAAATAGTAGGATTTGAGAGTCAAATCTAAAAGTCAAGCCTCGTCACCGCCTAACGAATCCCCGAGTTAGGGGCACCCCTCACCCTTCCTTTTTTTTTATTCAAACTCGGGGCGCTGTTTCATTAGTCCCTTGTAGCGATAGGATTTCTTTATTACAGCCCAGGGATCGGCTGGCTACCTTTTTTTTCTCTCTCCCTTTTCCTCTTGATCGCAGAGGGTAGAAGCCTGGCATGTTGACAATTAAGGCGTATTACTTCCACGTCTTTGGTTCCCAAGAGGAGCAAAGAGAGAAGATACCTCTGATAATTTGAAATAAAAGGCGGAGGTGGGTCCTCGGTTCAGTTCAACAAAAAAAAAATACTTCTGATAACGAGGTCGTACAATGCGTTGAACCAAAAGGTAAAATATCGATCATGTCAATACCTCCGCTTCAACATAGTAATAAAGCATCGGAATGAAATGAGCGCTGTTATTTTTCCCCTGCCAACCGGAACGAAGCAAACAAATAGGGTATTCAAGATGCGTTTTGCAGCGTTACTCGACTCGAAATTAAATTCGCAGTGCGGGATGATTGGAATTTTAAACACGTGAGGAAGTCCTTTATTTCGGCCTCCCCTCGGTCTCGAAACCGCACACACACACACAAAAAAAAATTGGGTTGGAAAAAATATATATACGGTAGGAAACGTCTGGACCCAAGTTCGTATCAGTGAAAAAAACAGCGGCTTCATAATGTCAAGGGTCAAACACAAAATCCACGCTCTAACACATGGCTGCGGTCACTTCATTAGTGGACCGTATAAAAGGAGTCCGCTTCGAACATGAAACGATATGAAATATTATCACTACCCCTCTGTGTATGAAGAGAGTGTGTTGTTACGGGGGGCATTATTGCATTTAATTCATTTTTTTTGAACATTGCGCAGGGTTAATTTGTGAAAGGTCGGTCCTTAATGAAGAAAAGCCAGGCCCCGGATTTAAAAAACACGGGGAATAAATAATGGCAGCACCCGGAGAGAGCTAGACTTAGGTTAATTAGTATGGCATTCCGGAGTTAACCGGGTCGTAAAATGAGTTTTATTTTTTCCTATCTCTCGTTGCTATCACAGGGGCTTACGAACCACACTAAATTTGTGCAGACGAACGTTGAATATGTTTTTAGTGCAAATATTACAGACGTCAGAGTATTTTATTGTATACGAACTATAGAAGGTGGAATAAATGCCAGAATTTGATTTTGATGGAACCAAAATTAGGAATTGTCCATCCGTGAGTAGAAACACGCCTTTTTTTCTCTCTTCAAGCTAAAGGCAACAAGGCAACAAATTGGAACAACATTCCTGTTCCTCTCTCTTGGTCCTTTTTTCCTCCAATCCGTCCTTTTTTTTCTTTCGAGTTTTTTTCTTCTTCTTCTTGCACGCGCTTGGGCCAGCAGAAGGAAATAGAAAATCTGTCTGGCACATCCCACGGCCCGAATCCGGCATCGCAGTGCAGGCATGTATCGGCAGTTGGCAGAAGAAAGTAGACGGAGGAGGAAGAAGAAGATGGGGGGAGGGGGGATGGATTGAACCATCCGGAGACATGTCAAAAGGGGGGACGTCAGACGCCGCTTTCGCATCCCCTTGTTGTCGCCTTCTTGTCAGACGTTTTTTTTTAAGGTCCACAGACCACTCACCTACCTACCGGATAGAAGGAGGAAAAATATCGAACCTCTCCTACATGTGGGGGATACCATCAGGCAGAGCTTGATATAAAAATGTACACCCAATTCCGGGTATAGATATGGACAACCAGGGTATGACAGTTCGCTAAATTTTTGCCAGATTTGGTGCCAAACACGGATTCGAACCAGATGGTGTGGCTTGGTCCGGATTTGATAAATTGGGGGTGACCCGTAACAAATAATCCGGATATTTTTTGGGTCTGTTTTCCAACTGATATGTGTCACTGCCGCTTGTGCGAATGTCAGTTAGAAAGTGTCATTATCACAGAACTAGAGCACCCGTAGCCACAATTTGGCAAGGCCTGATGATTTAGTGCCGTGATCAGAAGGTGGCAGCACTCACCAGGGGCCCTTCTATCTTTCCGCCGCGATCAGAAGGTGGCAACAATCACCGGGGACAGTTCTCCTTCCGGAGCGTTCCGGAGGCGAAAAAAATAAGTCTATTATTATAGAGGGAATGCTCATCATTGCCTCAATCACAATTGATTTTTTTTGCATTGTTCATATAGAGGATGTTCCAAATTTAAATAACTGATGTCGCCAGATAGCAGTTATTTTTGTAGCTTTTAGCCAGGTTCCCCATTTCATAGCAACTTCTATATTCGACCCCATGGGAGTAATGGGGCACCTAGTTATTAGGGGCACAACAAGCTACAAAAAATAACTACCATCAGGCGATAAAAGTTGTTTGGAACACCATGCGTATAACTGTATTGATGAGAAACGTCACATGCTTAATTTCATGTAATTTGGATGATTGTTCAGTTAATAAGCGATTTTAAACGGTGCCCATGTTTCAAGTATAAGCCAGCATTTCTGAATTCCACAGCACAAGTTCCCTTCACAGCCACTTGGCTTTGATTCAAGTGCACCTGTTTCTTGAGAAACGAGAGACAAAGCCGGGCGATAATCAGCGCTCAATAATTCATGCATCTCGGGACGAATCTCTCTCTGGGTATAAGATGGGGGAGAGAGATAAGTGATCACACGGCGCGTGTAATCATCTCGAGTGCACCTTCTCTTCTTCTTCTCTCTAACCCACCCCCCCTCGGGCTCCCCCGAAAATCTTGATCAGCAATTAAGAAAGCGCAATAACCGAATCACACACGATCCACCTGCTTCGCAATCTATCTGAGAAAACTCTAAGTCTCCTCCAAGCCCACCTTCATTAATTCCAGCAGCAGGAAGGGAAAACGAAAATGAGGATTGCTTGAGCAGGCTTCTTCTTCTCTCTCCCCCCCCACCCCCACTTCTTTTTTTTTTGGGGGGGGGGGAGGGTGAATTGCGTGGATTCATCCCCTTAACCTCCCTACCCACCCCCACATCTAGACTGATTCTTCCCCTGAGGGGACTCGGAGCTATGCATACCAAATCATGGGTGATGCTTCCGATGGGAGACCAAGAAGCAACCTTCCAGAGAAAGAGAAGGAAAAAAAAACACAGGCCAATCACATGCATCAACAGATTTCTCCGAAAAATCAACCCCCCCGTGTTTTCTAGAAGTCGGGGTCTAGTTCTGAATACGTACCATGGGGTGTCGTGCTCGCTTAATTAGTGGCTATAAAACAGGTGAGGAAGTATGGAGGGGGGGGGGGGTCATTAAGCGCCCTGCTCCCCATTTTCGCGTCAGCCTGACGACATCTTGCCTTGTACAATGGCTGCCGAGGCTGTTCTCGAAAGATAAATTTTGAAAATGGAGGCTGACAAGGCCGTTGCAGTGCTGACAGGGTGACATCTATGGCCAGTCGTAATTTACTGCAGCTTATGCGCTCACAGGGTGAGTCAGAAGCTGTCTCAAACAAGGATTAGCCTGTATGTGTATACAGAGCTGGACATTAGTGGTGTCGTACTGGTGGCTCCAAAGCCATGAAGGCAAAAGAGCGAATCGAAGCGAATAAATTCGATCTTTTGCTGCCACGGCTCATGGTGCCACCAGTACGACACCATTAATGACCAGCACTGTACAATTTAAATTGCAAAAAAATGCATAAAATCCGGGTGAGACTTACTATCCAATTTTGTGTTTTTTAAACGTTTAAATTGGGCATAACTCATTTATAAATAGGCTGAATTCACACCCAAAAAATGCTTAAAATTTTCTTACTTTGAGGATTGCAAGAACGCAAAACTCTTTGGCGAATTCAACAGAGTGTTGCTCCATTACAGCCAGGCTAAATCCAAGCACTCCATTACATCTCGGCTCTCTCTCTCTCTGGAAGATCCCTATTGGTTCAACCTCTTTAAGCCATTTGTTTCCGAACCATTATCCCTCGAGTAATTCAGAAACTTGTATTGGCAATAACTCCACCCAGATATACTCCGGCGATAAGAAGACGAATACTCGAGTTTCACACCGACTTTGTGCAATATTTTAATGCCCCCATGGAGAGAATAATCTGGATGTGTATTTATGCTTGCATATACTATAGAAGGCATTAAAATCTCTTCGGGCAATATGCTGTGGTGTATTAAACCGAGCGCCCATGGATTCAAACAGGCGCCTATTTCTTGCAAGTTCCGCCCCATCCAAAATCTGGTTAATCAAGATTTAGTGCGCAGAGTTTGCGTCCGATTATTAATGCCGAATGAGAAAACCCAGTGTCCCATGAATGTTTCATCCTTCCTTGCGGGGTCGAGGCTCGGTCTTCATAAATCATGAGCCGCACTTTACATGTCACGACACATCTGCTGTCCTCTTTTTTCCGCCCTTTTTTGGGGGAACAACCGGTAAAAAAAAACTTGTGAGATTCTGTGATTAATACTACGGTGTGGATAGAGACAGAAGAAGAAAAAATATCGCGAAATTGTGCACGCGATTGGGACAAGCGTGCCTGAGTCGAGTTACGGACAGGGTATTTAGTTTAGAAATAAATCTAGTTTCTAACGATTCTGTCTAATTGTGTACTATAACACGGAAAAGGATTGTCGCACTGTATTCGTGTGGTGTCCGCGACTTTTTAGTTTACCCTCCTACCGCAAGGGTCGTCACAGTCATCCGGCAACGACACTTGCGGCAGGAGGGCAAACAAAAAGTCGCGGGCACCACACCAATACAGTGCGACAATCTTTTTGCGCGTTATAGTGTCCTGTAGGGTATGACCACTGCTCATTTTCCCGGCATCAATTCTGTCCGACACGTTACACCCCAGCGTGTGATGCTAAAACCCATCTGACTATCAATCAAAAAACGTCTTTTCGCCGCCACACACAAAAATGTCACCCGCATCCAACTCTAGGTTCAAACGAAAAGCCCTGTGCATATAATATCGACCCATGAGTTGCGTGTGGAGACAATGCGTTTGTTCGCAGGTGAGTCCCCCACCCCCATGTCAACCTGCAGCTAATTAACCAGCCCTGCACTGTACCCCACACAGTCGACGGTACATAGGGGGTTCTGAAGCGGCGGCACCTGACGTGCGAAAGCCCGAGCCAGGCCTCATGCCTTATTCAGCAACGCCGCATCACATGGCCAACACGAGTCTAATCGGGCGAGGTAAAAAGAGGAGGGGAGAGAGAGAGAGAGACCGGTACAGTACATGGGTGTATATATACACCCCCCCCCCCTTTTTGCCTCTATTAAGCTCCAGGCACGTGTTTCCAGTTTCCAATTTGCACGCGCTTTTCCTCAGGTCCGCCCTGAGAATATTTCTGCGAATACAATGCGCGTCTAGATTGGAAACTCTTGCCATCTTTGTGTTCTGTGAATAGAGCAAGGGGGGCGGACGAGGATGAAATATCGTGGGGGTGGGGGGGGGGGGTTCAAAGAAGGTGGTAATTATAGATGCAATCGCCAGGCCCTATTTTCCGAGCTAGAGAGCAAAGAGCGTGCTTGTATATTACTTATGCAGGGTTCAGGTAACAGAAAATCCATTTTCGTGGCTACATGTCAGGTTGAGGCTGGACAAAGACGCTGACATGACGGGGGCAATCGGTAACAATAGGGGTCACGTTACTTGTTCGGACAATCAGAATGGGGCGGGGGGAAGGTTACTTTTGTTGCATCCTCTATACGCCTGTCATGTACAGTACTGCCCGTAATAATTCAGACTAAAAAAAGGTACCAGGGACAGGCGGGGGCGAATAGTAAGGTCATTTAGGACATCGGGTGGTCAAAAAAGTCCAGCTAGACATGAACATCCGGTGCTATTTATAATGTACGTTAATTAATATGTCATCTTAACAAGTGCGTCTAACACTTACGCCACTTAAAACATTCAGTGCGTACCACTGTTTTTAGTGCAGGTCAAAAGGTCAGGTTAATTATTAAGTTACTGAAGCTGCGTGGGCGGACAGTTTCGCATCATGCCTCCTGAAATATTTCTTAATTTTTTAAAATAGTTTAACTTATGACAAAATCATACATATAGGAGTAGGTTCACGAAACTGAATTTTTTCCTGCATTCTGCTCCAGTTAGTGGTGCAACGAACTACTTTGTTATTGGCATACATAAGCAGGGCAGTTTGTGGGGAGGCATCGAATCTGAATTGCTGAATAAGTCATTTGTCTTGGTATTGATTGGTTGCAGCACAAGAAAAGTATAGAAAAACCAAAAGGAAAGGAGGGCAGAATATATACCCCCACGCAACCCTTTTTAAAAACCTGAAACATGCTGCCCTCGTATATCCCTGCCGCCATTCCGTCACCATACTATTGCAGTGCAAGCCGCGAATCACGATTCCGGTAGTCACGCTTGACAGACCCACATCAAATGGGGGAGCCACGGACCCTTGAAACCCATTTAGTCGCGGGAGGGGTTCAAAGGAAAACCCCCCCAGCGCCGGCGCAATCTGGGGGGCGAATATTGTTCCCCCGATCCCACTCAATCATCCGATATCCCGACCGCAATATTAATTTTGTGTCACTTGTCTAAAAATCACATATTTGCAGCACATCTATAATATTAAAATGCTTGCGGACGGCCGCCGAGCCCTCTGATTGGTCCGCCCCCGTATTGTTGCCGCCACCTCTTCCCATTGGCCCCCCGTC